>BGPR01012176.1:0-45899 GCA_013235015.1 Araneus ventricosus
CCCGCTGGTTTTTAATTAAACGCCTACTTGCATGCACATAAATCGTAGAAAATAAGAAATATCTAATTAGTATTCAAGAGTATCACTTTCATGATGAATGTTTACTTTCAAAATTTAATTATTGTTTCCAATGCTATGCAGTAATGTACTAGCATTATCTTAATACACTTTGAAATTGTTATTTTTAAATGAATTTGCATGAGTAGCATTAAATTTGTAATAATCAAAGTAGTTCATTAAAATTTCGATTATACGCCGTTATTACATCAGTCCCTTGAAAGACGTATGTCGGTGCTTTAATGTAGCTGTAAGGATGCGTGCTAGCTTGCCTTAGTTGTTAAAATAAAAATATTTGCCTGATAAAAAAATAATTTGGCCAGAAGCCCCAAATCAACCGAAACAGTCCCAAATTTTGACTGATCGCCTCGGACTCAAAAAATATCTCTAATTTAAATTAAATATCCCGAATTTTACTTATAAGCAAATAATCATTTTCTTTGAATATGAACTATTTAAACGCACAATCTCCTTCCTAATTTTTACTTTCTCGTATACGAACTCGAACTCGAGATTTTTTATTCTCCCCGAGTCCGAAAACACAATTTTGGAATTATGTCTGCCTGTCTGTGTGTCTGTGAACACGATAATTCGAAAACTATTAGAGCTACGGGGATGAAATTTGATATGTGGTCTTTAAACATAATTTGTAGGTTTCTACCAAATTTTGGACAAAATCCGCCAATGGGAAGTCTGTCTGTTTGTATATCCGCGGTCATGCGAACACGATAACTCAATAACTTGAATAGCTAGATGGATAAAATTTGGTACACGGTTTTATCGTCATGAATGTAGGTCCGTATAAAAGTTTGGGCCAAATCCGTCAAAGGGTTGACTGTCTGTCGGTCTGTATAATTTACTTTTGAAAAAGAATCCGATCTGCACGCGCATGCGTACTGGAAGCAATCTTCTGTGCCCGCGAAAGCTATGGAGCGAATTACGTCAGTTTGTCCTTGAACCGGCAAGAGCGGAAAATCGGTACGCATTTCTTTGAATATGATTCTTTACCTAGATATTTTTCAATCACTATAATGAAAAACCTTCTGATAGTCACTGGATTCTGGGTAACAGTAGGTTCGAATTTTTTTAGCCAAGCGGGGGAAGGGGAAACGGCACCTTTTTGGGGAAGTATACGAGAAAGTTTAGGGGAGAACACTCCCGCTGGTTTCTAATGGAATGGCTAACCATTTCGGGATTGGCCAGAACAGTGCCGATTTTTGACAACTTGAAAATAGTCCCAGATATAAAAGTGTTCCATACTGGTATTAAATGTCACTGATTATACTTTTTAGTAATTAGATCGCATTTAATTAAAAGATTGGCTAGATTTAATTTTTTAAATCGTTACCTTCTGAAGAATTTTTTTTTTCTAACTTCTATCACACATGGAATAAGTCTCCTTAATATGACCAAAGTAGGTGAATTAGCTTGAAGGAAATCGTTATATTTTATTCATGCTTCAATACCATCCCTGCTTTATTAAATTTTTTGTAAATAACTATTGCATGGTCTCTCTTTCTCTTTTCATTTTGTCCAAAGCCCTGCCCCTTCTCCTAACTAGCGTCCTGGATTGAAGTGCAGAAATTATGATCAATATATATGTTATCGTCATTCTATAGAATACCTAGGCATTTTATAGAATGCCGAAAACTGGACGGCATTGTATGAAACTATTAACATTTCACACACTTCCTAGGCATTCTATAGAATGTCAAATGACAAACCGGCAAAGTATGAAATACATCGTCATTTCGATTTTATAAGAAATAAAATTAAGTGCAATTCAAAATAAAATTATTTCCTTCCATGATGTAAAAAGTAGGTTCACATTTTATTTTGTTTTCCTTAATAAGAAAGGCATAAACTTTGATACGAATAACTTTCATTTTTCTTTACATATTTGAAAAGATTTTTTATGGCACTCTTTTATTATTATTTTTAAAAGATCATTTATATTTTTGAGAACTACACGTCTTTTAAATAATAGCCTTATCATGATTTTTTTCATGCTTTGCCCAATAGCATTTGTCATTCTATAGAATGCCGATGTATTATTTACAATGTCTACGGAAAATAAATAATAATACTTATAATTCATACTTTGCCTAAAAACGCCTAGTTATTCTATAGAATGCCAGAGTTTCATACATTGCTGGTAACATATACAAAGTATAAATGATTATACTATAAATTACTGATCACTTGGACCAAGGGCGCCCATATGATAGTTTGTATGGGGGGAGGGGGCTAGACCTAGAGGTATGGAATATTTTTAATATTTTAGAAGACGAACGGCGACTTGTAAGAAGCCATAAAAAAGTTACAGTTCCGGCCCTGTGAAAAACTTTGTCCTGTTACTAAAATACTAGGCCACGGTACTCATACTCTATAAAAAAGAATAAAACGTTATTTTAATTACTTTATTAAAACCAGTGAATATTTAGCAACACAAATGCAGGAGCAAAGTCCTTATACTTTAATACAGAAAACAAACTAAAAACGTACACCTCATAAGATTTTACACTGGTATTGATGCAAAAAGCAAACTGTAAGGTAAATTATTATGCGTAGGTGAGTTTATGGATTTGACAATAATATTTATCCGAAAAAGCAAACTAAATTTCTTTTCTTCTTGCCGAACAAGTCAATCACTTTGTCTTCGAAACCAGGCTTTTTCGATCTTTTCCGCGGAGAACAAAACCAATTTTTGTCCTTCAAATTAAAAATTTCAACTCGCATTTTACGTTTTAGACCCTCCTGAACATTAATGCTTTTTCGACTTTTAAATCGTTTTCCTGAAAGAAAAACACATAACTACACTATATTTTTCCCTTTCCCTGAGAGCTACGGGGGGCGACCCCACCTTGCCCCCGGGCATGGGCGCCCATGACTTGCACTAGTATTAATGAGTTCAGCGTTAAAGTGACCAGATGTCGACGATATGCAGGAGTTCAAAGGTTTCCTCCCTTCACAGTTTTTGCTGTGCAGTAAGCGGTATTTTAATTTATAACCTAGTGACCAGATTAATCAAATTTCAACCTGAACTTCCAGATATTGGGCGGGGAGTTCAAACCGAACTTCCCCTGGTTAATTCTGACAGGTCATTTAACCAAATGGCCGGCACGAGCCGAAAAGTACACGACCCATTCGCTAGCAGCTACTTCGCAGGTTGCTACGGGATTTTTAGCGATGAACGAACGGTTCGCGGCGATCCAAGTCCTGTCGGTTTTTCGGAGAACACAAAGGGACTCGTAGTTCACATTGGGACGTGTTCGTGTGTACTTCGTCGTTCCCGCGAACCTCCAATGAACCTGCAAGGTAGAATCTGAAAACTAACCGCTTCCAAATACCCCCTCCCTCTATTGGCAACTGACAAGTGATGAATGATGGTTCGCTCCTTTCCCCTGGTTCGCGGTTACTACGTTGTGAAAATGGTTTCAATGAACGGCTCGTGAACCATTCGGATCGCGACATAATCAAACACCTATATTTAGCGAAAAATAATAATTTTCGAAGGAATTACCATAATTAATTGCTAGAATTCCATAAAATAGATAATAAACAGATGATATTTTTATAATGAATTATATATATATATTTAAATTGTGAATATGAACTACAGTGAAACTTGGCAGATTCGAATTTCGTCGGTAATTCGATTTTTTTTTTTCTCTGGTCCCTTGAATTTCCAATAAAGATAATGTCAAAATACGGTCTATAATTCGAATTTATTTTAGCTAAGTACTTCGAAGTCAAAACTAAAAATTGTAATTAAAAAAAAAATGTTTTTATTTCTGAACTGTTTTCGGTAGTTAATACGTACTTGCATTGTATTCACCAAGTTTGTTTTATTTCGTCGTTATTTGTAAGTCGGTGACTGTTTATTTTGAAGTTTTTTTGCACAGCTAACTGTTGTAACTGTTTATTAAATTTGCTTATTTATTAAAATTCCTTGCCGTTTATTTAATAATCATGCATCATGAAGTAAAACTATAAAATATTAAAAATAACTCGTTACTGCCATTTTTAACTTAAAAATTGTCGTTTGCTCTTGCTATGGACAATTTTTTTTATTTTTTGTTTGGGGTAGTGCAGAGCTTCCGGTGTGATGTATCGTCAATGGGAATCTTCGAAATTTCAACACTCTGTTTGAAGATGTTAATTAATGTTTAAAGCAGAGTGTTTTAATGTTATGGCGTCAGAATATTTTGAAAATATTAAATGTGATGTTCCTATTGCTGTAGCTTTCAACGTTTACTTAAAATAAGAGCCTCATTTTTTGGAAGGGCTGCCATAATTGTTCGTTATCGCTCTTTTTGGCGACATCTAAGGCTTGTTAATCGTTTGATAAATCGTTTGGTTAAATCACTGAAGGTTAAATTTTATACAGTATCCAAATGGATTTGGCGATGGCTTAATTCGGAGGGTTACCGGAAAACGGAAGTGGATCCTATGGACGGAAGTTCCGTGAACCTAGTTAAACAAAACAGAAAACTTGTCCATACTGCTTTTTAACTCAGTTTTTTCTGAATTCGAATATTTAGATAAATAGTATTTTTATTGTGATTCCATCAATTTCGAATTAGCTATACAAATTTCGGGAGAAACAGGCTCGGTTTTTCTTAATCAGGATGTTTTTGAGTCGGTTCATAGAGTTAAAAAACAGGACAGTGCAAACCTGTCGGGGGCGATCTGGTCAATTTAAGCCGAAGTGAAAATGGCGTTTAAGTCGTAAATTTTTCCACTATAACTGTGTCATTTGGAGACCTCGAAAAAAATTTCAAGGTCGGAACTCCATTGCTTTTCACTTTGTTATATAAACAGATTCTTGCAATTAAACTCAAACAATTCATCTTTGTTAACATTTATTTCGCAAAAAAAAAAAAAAAATGAAGATATTGACTCGTATGCTTGAAAAAAAATCTTTAAGCCAACGTTTCTTAGTCGTCGAACCCTATGCGCATATCTGTAGCAAATTTCTTACGTCACAGACCGAATTCACAGGTTTCACTTTTCCAGACTGAAGGCAACTTCCTGCAAGTTGAATAACACCTACAGAGAGCGGAGAAAAGAATCTCGTTTCCCCATTCACGAGTGAGACAAAAGCGGAAAAGTGATCCCAACACAATCGAGAACAACGAGATTCAATTCTCGTTCACCTTCGCATTTTCAAATTTCGATGGGGAAAAAAAAATAACGAATCGAACCGCCCAGCTGGATTACATCACACTTTTTAAATATATCTGACTTTGAAATCAGTAGGAGGAAAACAATGTTACTCAGCTGACGTAATTCAAGTTTTTGTACTGAAACAGACGCGTAAAAAAATTTCAAGGAATAAAATTACAACACTACACTTTAAGAACCTTTTTTCAGCAAAAGTTGGGTAATTCTTTAACATAGATTTTATATTATGTAAGGAATGAATGATGAATAAAAATTTAATTTTAAGCGTGATTTTTAATTAAAATTAATTTTTAAAATTTATTTCTTATCTGAAATTTCTTTACTAAAAAACGACTTTGTAGCCAAAAATGTAATAAGTATAAATAATTTTGTTAACCGATTATTGAATTATTTAAATATTAAAAAGAATGGCAAAAATCATAGCGAAACAAATATAAATCAATTCACGCTGTAGGGCTAACAATAAAAATTTAATTTTTATTGTTAGCCCTAAAAAGGGTCAATTATTAAATTAATGCGAAAACCGTTTTTTTCTAAATTATACACGAATAATTAAAAGCATATAAATTATGGAAAAATCTTAAGACCATAAGAGGCTGGGGGGGGGGGAATAACTTATACAAAATAAAACAAAGTGGCCATAGCATCAGAAAATTCACAAAATTAAAATACCTTACTGATTTTTAAGCGATACTAAATCAAAAAACAGTATGACAAATATCCCGATACCGAGTCTCGAATGTGCTAGAGTTTGACGGTTTACTTAAAACATTTACGTTTCCGGCACATTTTTTCCTCTAGATATGAATGATTTAATAAGAGCGAATCAACAAAGTTTCTTAAAAGTCGGAAAAAAGTAATAAAAATATATAAGAAGTTCTTTTTTTATTAGTTTACTAGAACTTAGAAAAGTTTTCATCTTAAATAGAGATGTCAAAGCAAAAGCGTTAGACGCTGATAAATACTCAAAGTAAAATGAAATTTTAAGCGCATCTCTATTAATAATAAAAGAGAATGTGTGTCTGTTGACACTCAACAGGCCAGACAGCATATAAATGTTCAATTTTCGCAAACTCACTAGCAGGTGGCGGCGCTAGTATAGAATCAAAATTTTATTTAATTAATCTATTAACTGTCATTAAAGTTATGAAAATATTAAAATGATGTACTGTCATCGAGAATATACAAGAGGACATAATTTCAGAACTCTAGCACATAAGGAAGTGAGTGAAAAATGATTACAAAATTCCATCTCACAAACAGGAAATAAGACATGTTAAATAAAAGCATATATTAAGCAATTGAATAAAGTTTGCAAGAAGTTCTGTCTTAAAACTTTTTATAACACTCCAGTATAAAGTGACATCAGAATTTTTATGTTCATCCCGTTTCCAAACAGCGTTTTACGAAACTCTCAATTTAAAAAAACGAAGATAAGTTTTTTAAATGAATGGCTTTCTGCTCGGTTTCTTATTGAGGTTGAAAGGGAAGTATGTTTTTCCTCTCAAGGTAGGGGAAAAGAAAAAACAATTTCTAGAAGATGAACAGTCTTTATGCATCGATTAGCAGGATTTCGTTCTCGCTGCCTTGATTATAGAATAGACAGGTTAAGAAATAAACGCAACTTATTAAAAGTACAAAAAGCTGGAAAACTTCATGTTTCTAAGTAATGGTTTTTTCAAGAAAAGAAATTTCAAAAGAAAATGGAGAAACAAACGACGATAGACAAAATTACAAGAAGTGAACAGTCATTTACTTTGCGCAAGTGCGGCAACACATCTTAACACTTCCTTTTATTTGTTCAGCTTCTAAAGGGTGGAAATTTTAAAAAAGACTCAACGCTTTACACAGAGTAGATACTGAAACACTGAAGGGCTTTGAAAAACTCATTGAATTTTTCTATACCAATGAAAGATCAATTATTGAAACTCAGAAAATATACCAGCAACATTATTATTATTAATAATCCACCGGGAGGGAACCGACCAGATAAGGTTTGCGGTTATACAAAACCCTCTCGGCGTAAAGATGAAATACAAAAGAAAAGGGGAAAAATTAAAGCAACAAAATAAGAAATACAAAAAGTAAACTGAAACAGTCCGCAATGAAAGTCTTAATTGATGGTGGATGCCAGAAAAGTTTTTCTTAATCCATGATGATATCAAGCTTTCGTCCATGAAGGATCTTCATAATATTCATGAGTCGTGCCAGGGATCTTTTGTCTTGGAGAATATTTTCACACCACGTCGAAAGGTTTTCAGCACTGGGCTTCGTGAAATGAAAGGGTTTTGTCACTGGCTAGACTGTTGCGTAGTGGTTTGGATCACCTTTAGCACCGCAAACGCATCGATCGTGTGAACATAAATCGACCCTGTGAAGATAGTTTACAAACGGCCCATGTCCTGTGATGAATCGGCTGTTTCTTGAGTTGAATGAGGCTCTATTAATGTTGACTTGAGGTACGAAAAGGAAAGTTCGCCGTCGCGTTTCCGAAAGGTTCCATTTATCCTTCCAGATTTCAAGGGAACACTTTTTGAGATTTTTTTTTTTTGAGGCGAGATTTAGGGATATCGATATTGATGTTGAGAGTACTGCCATGAGTACCCTGGCTGGCCAACTGGTCAGCAACCTCGTTCCCTAGTATCCCCGAATGTCCTTTAACCCAGGAGATAACAACTTCGGTTTTTAAGGAGCTCCAGATGTTTAGGATTTCCTGGGAAATAATTCAGTTTGGCTGGAGAGCTGCAAGAGCTTTCAGGGACGATTGATTATCTGTATGAATAGTGGATTTTGCCAGGGACTCTGGTGATAACCAGCGCATGGCTTCTCTCAATGCTACCATCTCAGCCTGAAAAGCACTATTATTATCATCTAATTTGGCCCACCATTCGTGAAGAATAAATCCATGGTTGAAGATACAGAAAGCAGAGGCTTATCAGCTTTTGAACCGTCGGTAAATATTTGAAATTCTGTTTTGTTTGTCTGTGCGCCAAATACCGGCAACATTGCAATGTCAGTGTGTCTCCTAACGTTGTTTATCACACGCAATATTGAAAAAAATCCATTTCATTCATTCAATACCGGGGAGAGCCGACTCAATCTTAAGGCTTCAGAATGCAGGTTGACTCTTCGGAGGAGAACATTCCAGCAGACAGATAGACATGGCAAAAAAGGAGGCAAAATTTACATGGAATATTGAAGGAAAATTTAAATATTAAAAATTTAAACGTTGGCAATTCAAAGAACAAGAGAAAAATGTACTGAAAATGTGATGCCCTGAGAAAAAATTTTAAAAAAATAAGTTTAAAAAATACACACAAATATACCATGGTAGAAGTTACAGATAAATATAAAAAAGATATTTCAGGCTAATTTAAACAGAAAGAAAGCGACACAATATAATTGAAACAAAGAAACAGAAGAAATCCAGCCCCCCCACCCAAAAAAAAAAATCCACTGCAGTAGAACCCCGATTATCTGGGCCTTTATCAACCGAAGTCACTGTTAATCAAGCCAATGCCAAAAAATCGAACCGTGCGGATAGCGGATCATTTTCAATTCATTATAAAATGATATATAATAATAATAATAATACTAACTTTTATGTTTGGTTTCAGAATACGGAAAGTATTACTTTCATTTACAAGCAATAGATTTTGTAATGAACATTAATTTGCTGAACTTAATGCATAGAGATTACTATTAGAGCTGTATAATTCAATTAAATTGTTTATTTTACATTTAAACTGTTCATCACTAGTTAATTTATGGAAGAAATACCTATTTCATAGAACAACTAGTTAAAGTATGGGATTATGAATTTATTACACACCGTAACTGATTTGAACAGTTATTTAATGAAAGAATTTGGTATTTTCAGAAATAACTGATTAAACACTTTAACGGTAACATATACGCTATCTTTTGGCAATTTCTTGTTATCTTTGATAAAAAGAAATTGCCATTATATTATATAGGTAATATACCAACATTTTTATCTTTTACGAGAAATTACACTAGTCTCTAGAAAGTTAAATATACTAAAACGGTTCAAAAAAAAGATAGATCCTCATCGCCCACCTACTTTGTTTCAACAGAACCTCACTATTCCTTAATTTCAGAAACATTTAAAAAACAAAAACATCATGATCGCATTATCTTACAAAATTGCTTAGAAGCGGCAGACTCTTAAAATATTTAAGCTATATCTTAGATAAAATATATGAGATATTGGGTATAGAACTTTTGATACACAGTCTACTAAGATATTGCATGAAACTTTCAGTAGCTTGCTTTGAAACTAACATTTAACGCCAACGCACGGTTGTTGTTGTTCAGTTTTATGGCACAAGAGCCAGTATTGGCTATGCTGAGCCAAGCCGCTAACGCACGGAAAAGTCTTTTAAAATTTCACACACTTCCAAACTGAAATCACGTTTCTTTCTAACAAGATTTCGCAGCTTTTGCACACGAAACGTGCTTCGCATATGCGCTTTAAAGGGAAAATCAAATCGAGTTCGAAGTACGTCTTTAAAAATTTACTTAAAGGGAAAATAGCTGAAATTCGCAAGAAGGCATCCAGAAAATGGGCTTATTCACGGTGATTTATGAAAAATTTTATACTGCGAATTGAACAGACGGTTTCAAATTTCATTGAATAGAATACGGAAGTTTTTGAAATATTCTAGACTGATGTCAGAAACAGTTTTATACTGTGAACAGTATGCAACTATTTCTGACATCAGTTTAGTATTCTACAATTCAAAGTGTACTGTAGAAATACAAGATGGCTATACAATAACGTGAAGGGTTGCGAGCTCAACTGCAAAAAAATATGTTCAGCCAAATTTGGTTTATATTCCGATTATGGAATTTCGATTTTAAAAAAATAATTTCCAATTTTTGCCACAAATTGCAATATGGCGCTGTACACGCAGTTGGTCAAGTCAATTAGCCAAAAGAATTGCAGAAATCACAATTTCCACAATTAGAATTTTTTTACATAAAAGAATTTTAAACAAAAACTTATATATAACTTATTCAAATATAAAATAACTAGACGAAATAGCTTTATTAAATGTTTATTTTTATTTGAATATAATTTGTATATTACCAATTTTCCAAGGGGAAGAAACTGTTACCTGGTTCAAAATCGATCTTTTTGTAAATCTGTACATTTAAGCCTAATATTTGCTACAGTTAATATATTATTTTATTCGTTCGCAAAGTAACTGTTGGACAAGCAACACAAAACTTTTAACACATTCAAAAGTTTGATTTCGAACTCATACCTGATATAATATAAAAATATTTGAAATGTAATAAAATTACCAACAGAATTTCGACTGATACGTTGGCCGATTGTGTTTTATGGGCAACTTCAAGCATGTCGCGGCTACAAAGTACAAAACAACCATTCGGAATATGGATAATAAAAAACCGATTGTTCCAAAGAACTAAATCAGTACTTTTATAGTTTAATAATACATTGCCAACAGAATTTCGGTTGATAGTGTTTTGTGGACCAATTCTACATTGTGGCAACTACAACGTACCAGACAGCCATTCGAAAGATGGATAAATAAAAACCCATAATTCAAAAAGAACTAAATCTTTACTATAACAATTTAATTTGCAATTCAATAAATTTTAGCTGCTGCTTAATTTGCGTTGGTTTTTTCTGTTCTTCACAGCAAACAAATCTCACGCTTTCGCTTCCGCGATGGAAAAACCATTTATCTTTTATTAGAAATTTCAGTGCTTTAGCTAAACACAGCACAGCCTATAATTAAGCAATCTTCTTCTGCAAATCTTCCACTATCCTCACCAATCATTAGATTTGGAGGAAAAAGAATCAAACGATACACAAAGACTCGCTCTGGATTCTTACAGAAATTTTCCACACGCCAGTGGACTCGGAGCTTCTTTTTGGAAAGGAAAAAGCGAAAGGAAGCAAAACTGGCGAAAGGTCACAGCAGCAAAATAATTCCTGTTCCGAGGATTAGCGGTTTCGGATCTCGCCCGTTCCGGTCCAGTGGCGATAAGTCCACTCGCCACGGCCACTCCATCTGCACACACGCTTTTGCTTCTCGGTCATTTCTTTGACGTAATTAGGTGTTATGAAGCTACAGTAGTGATATTTCATGGACGCATGGAGACGAAAGTGCGGTTCTCTTCAATGATGGAGCAGCGCCGCAATATATACGCCGCTCAGTGACTTTTGTAATTCGTTATTGCAAACAAAAAATGGTTTATTTGACTGTTTCTTCGATTGCTAAAGTAGAGTAGGTAACTACTAAGGTCCCTGGGGGGTTCGTTTTCCCATCGGTTCCTGTTTTTACCAAAACTGAAGAGACCAGATTTTCCTTAAGGTATCCGACTAGGTTGAAAAAAAAAGCGATTTTCGAAGAAAAATTCAAAAAGTTTTTTTATGACTTAAAAATAAAGCTACAACTTTTAAGATTCTAAAAACACTCTTTGTTTTTATTTTTATCCCTTTAATATTTTATTTCTTGTTATTTATTTGAACTAATGCGTTATTAAATTCTTTAAATTCGTTTTCTGAAAAATGAAAATTTTACTAAAATTTGTCCGCGAAAAACGTGATATCGCCAAAACAATTCGTTAAAATTTGGTACATGTGTGTAAGACACTTTTGAGGGTGTAATATACCGCAGATTTCATGATAGCTTTATTTAGTCACGTTTTAAAATCACTTTCAGTTCGAAATATACAATAGTTTTGGCGAAAAATCAATGACGTCAACTTTGAATGTTCATAAAATATTTATTTATTAAAATAAATTTTATCTTGCTGACTGTTACATTCTAGATAGTTTAAGAAGTAAGCATGAGAAATTAAAATTAAATATGTCCCATATTTTTTCAATTATGCTGTTTTTCTTCACATTGAAATTTTTAATAAAAATCTTGAAAAAAAAATATTTATTTTCAAAAACTACCGATGATATATGAATTTTTACTTCTAATTGTGACTATTTAAATCTGTATTTGTTATTAAGGTCTGTAAGTTTACTTTTTAAAGTACCCTTTTTATATAAAGAAAAAGAAAAGTAAAGGAAAAAATAAACGAAGTCTGGGATACAATTTAGAAAAGAGAGACAGGAAAATACAATTTTGAAATTTCAACAATTTCTATAATATTTATAAAAGTGCAAAAAAAAAATTGAGTTTCTGTATTACCATGAATGTTTAAACTCGTCACCACAGATTTTCGTTCGGCGGATCGCATTTATTTGCTGCTTTCTTGATCATCGAAACCGGAATGGAACAAATGATGCCTTCAGTGTTTTTTCGAAGATTAGCTATTGTGTTTGCGGATTATTCTTATTATTTAAACCATTTTTAACATCTTGGATGATTTCTCTTTTCAAATACAAACTCCCAGAATAAAAATTCACCGTTTCAGATTGAAAACTATGGTTGCGATTCGTATTCTCTTTCCCACTGATAAGCTGATTATTATCCTTTTGTCTTTTGCCGGCATACGGAGTATCCAATAGACATTTAGAGTACTGAGTGTTTTATAATAAAACAGAACTAGATTATAGAAAATTTAGACTAAATGAATCGAGCACAGTATTTATGGCTGAAGTGATTGCAATTCAACAGGCAGTTCAGTATGTCAGAGCAAATGACCTAGGACAAGTAAATATAATCAGTGACTCCAGGTCAGCACTTATGGCATTAAGTGCTGTAGAAGAAGCCAGAGACATAATCAATAATATAAAAGAAGATATAAAAGAATACAAGGGAAAAATAACCTTGACTTGGATTAGAGCACACGTAGGAAATTTTGGGAATGAACGTGCAGATCAATTAGCCAAGGGGGCAACATTGATTTCAGATGAAACAATTAGCTTTGTTCCCTCTAGAAACCAGATAAGAAATGAAGGAAATAAAATTATAGAGGACCTATAGCAAAATCGTTGGAATGATTCAAAAAATGCGCGATGGACCAAAAACCTAATAGATAAAGTTAACGTTAATAGACTATATGGTGATTTCTACATAAATCAAATTTTGAAAACACATGGAGTTTTTAAAGAACATCAGGCTAGATTCTTCGAAAAAACGTCGTTATGTTCATGCGGCCAAGAAACGGGATCTGTTCTTCGTGTAATTAAAGAGTGCGAAATTTGGACATCATACAGAAAAAACTGGCCTAGTGGATGGCAATTAATGAGTTTAAAAGACTTGATAAATAATACCGATATTCGTATCTCACTGCGAGGACTTCTTCACGAACTGCTAATTAAAGAATTAGACTTATTGTATGTGTCGCCGAGTCCCGTTTTTCCGCTTCGAAATGCGTGTTGCGTTTTATACGGATAACCATGTATTTAATTATTAAAAATAATTTCAAATAGAAAGATAGAGGTAGCGAACAACACAAATAATATATTTTGCTCTTATTTTTAAAGTTTTTCTCTCAGGTTGTTTAGTTTATTGCCCCACAGGTAGGGTTGCCATACGTCCCGTATATACGGAACCGTCACCGTATTTCACTACTAAGTCCGTATTACTATTTGTCCCGTTTCCTCCCTAAACTCTGCGTCATTATAAATTTTTAATGAATTGCACCCAATTTTATAATTATGTGGAAGAAGAAAATGATATATAATTAAGAAAGCAAAATCAACATTAAAATATGACTAGGCTAAAAAGGATTGGCCTCGCATATTTTTTCTTATTCTACGTATTCATTTTATTAGATTGCTTAAAGTTAACTGATTTTTTTATCAGAGTGAAATAAACCATTACCTGTCCATTTTTTTCATGTTTTATTTATTTAGCACTTAAACGTCCAGCATCAAAGCTTGGTGGTTATGGCAACCCTATCCATGGGTCACATTAAGATATGTATAGTAAAAATTAGGAAAGAGAATTTTGCAGAAGCCATTTTTTTCACATTTAAATCTAGTTAATCCTTTTTAACAAAAACTATTTACTGAGAAGTAAAAATCGGGACGATCGGACCATTTCATAAAAATTCGGGGGCACTTTCGCAATCCTGGAAAAATGGCCGAAGTTGGGAACTGTTTCGGTCTCGTCATCTTTATTATTGAATGCATAAGTGGATAAATGGGTTTAGAATTGCTTCTCTTGGTGTGTCTATAACACCATCGCGCCTATATTTTTATTCTGTGTTATTAAATTGAGGTTAACATATTAAACAGCTTGATCGATGTTCTAGAATGTAAGATAACAAGCTCAATCTAACAAAGTACTGCCATCAAGTTCTTTAAACGTCGCTTCGATAAAACCGGAGCAACTCATTTCTAGACAGCAACGCCTCACTATCCGAAGATAATTCCGTAACTTCATATCCCGAAGCATCCTTGAACTTAGAGGCTTCCTAATTGCTTCCCTATCATGACGAGAAAATGACACAGCCCGCTAGAGCAGAGAAAGAAAGTTGGAAAAGAATTCCTCGCGGTTTTTTTCTCGACACGATCGCAGTTACAGTTATCGACAAGCGGCAGTCTCGTCCGACTTTTTTCTTGGGCCGAGCTTGTAGCAGAGAAAAAGGAAAACAGACGAGCGATGGAGGTTGATGACGGGATTATTTGTGGGTGTCGTTTTCGGTACACCCAATTACTGGACGGATGATATTCTGTTATTTGTTGGTTCCGTAGTGGATTGCCTGCTTCCACGAATAAAAACGACACCCTAGGGAGTTGTGTTAATGTCCCTCGAGCACAATTTCTGTCGATTTATTGAGCAGTTTCAGAACTTTGTTTTCTTGCTGTATATTCAATAAACAATGTTGCATCAGTAAATGAATGTAAGCGCATCCATTATTAATATAGTTCAGACAGTTCATTTTCAATGAGAAAGAATGATGTAACAAAAACTGAAATTAGCTGCAGCAAATTTCAGACTGTCATGTGTCTATAAGAATTCTGATGGATTACTTACTAACAACATCATTTGGGCATAATAATAACACGATTAAAGTTGATTGAGAGCATAAATTTCATTTAGCTGGAAGGTCACTTGCATGAAAATTCTGACAGTGTATTATTTTTTGGAACTATTTTAAGATTTTACGATCATTAGAAGCTTTCTGTGATTAATATATCTTAACCACTTGGCCTGGAATGCACGTTAGCTTTTCTGAGCCAAATTTCAATACTTGTCGCCATTTCGAGCAACGACCAATTTCTTACCTGGCCAAGTGGTTGATATATAATAACTATATCCTTGGCATGTAGCTTAATTTTTCATGCAAGTAACCCCACTTGGATTCGGTACCACATTACGAAGCTATGATGCAAACTGTATATTTTCTCTTTTACTGTAGCCTAAAAACTTCCTTCGAAGGTGTAGGGCTAAAAAAATTGTTTGCATCAAGAAAGAAAAAGTTAAAGGAGGGGGGAAAAAACGATCCTCGAATACTCTAAAATTGTTCCCAAAGAAATCAGAATTCCCACCATCATTTATTCGAAAAAACTCTCTTCGCCATTAGGGAGCGCATTCGAAGAGTCGAAAATGGCAGTTGACGATTCTTAAAGATCGTTTAGTGACAATTTTCTGCTAAGTAATGGCTTGCGTGAGAACTTCGAAACGTAGCTCTGTACGATTCGGCCTGAAACTGATGCTCAGATAATTGTTTTCGAACGAGGAAAACGACAAATGCATTTATGCGACGTTGCAAAGCATTAAAAACAAAATAGGAAGTTCCACTGAAGCGGGAAATGAAAATTGTGGGTTTTCACTGTAATCGTAACTAAATATCTGTTGACCAATGAAAGCTGATGTTTAAGGATATATGTAAGAGTCAATAATTATTCTACAGGAATTTCACTTGAATAAATAAAGGTGGTTGAAGCAAAAGTTACAGCTCTGTATAACAAATAAATAAATAAAAAAGGACCGTTAAGCCTAATATCTTTGTTTAAATTACAGAACACCGTTAATATAAAGCAAATTAAAAAGTTAAATGCTTTATACGTATTAGATTACTCCTTAAATACCAGTCTTATTACATTTATACTCAGTCAGTGTCCAAATATTTATATTCAGAAGATCAGAATTAGTAATTAAATTACATTAGTCGGAGAAAAACTGGTTAATTTTTAAGGAAAAAGAGTTACCCTGGCATTCTATTCTATTTAGGAAATAAAGAGAGAGAGAGAGAAAAATGTTGGTTGAAAGTGTTGAGACATCTTTTAAAGGAGTTGCAGTCTTTTAAATCCAATAAGTTTCAGTTAGAGTATCGACGTATTCTTTAATCCTCTCAAGTTCACTACATGTTTCATTTTGAAATTGACTAAATGTATTTCAAAAATGAGTATTAGACATGTAGCTGATTAGAAATACGTAAAATGAAAAAAATTTAGCATTTTTTATTTTCAAGAAATTTGTGGTTTCACAGTGAAACCAATGAACGGTAATGGGCTATTCCACCCCCACCCCCGAATAAGTTATCATCGAAATGCAATTTAAATTATGTGTTTAATTTATAAGTATACGGGAGTATTAAGGATATTCTACCCTCATAAAATTCAAGATTTCTTCCGAAGATTCAATTTTAAAAAATATCAGTTTGTGCAAGAACCCTCATCATTTTGTTTCTCTTAGAGATCAAAAGCAATTTAGCTCTTGCAATGCCGATATCTTTGTGAATAGTAACGGTATTGAACTGGCATATTTATTTAAGTTTGGCCTATATATCTGATTCTTAAGTTATGAAAGAAAAATGGCGCTACGTTTCGCCCATGCGCAGTAAAAAAATGCTCAATTTGTGGTTTCACTGCGAAACTAATGTACGTCAAAGGGTTAAATCTATTTATTCATGCGCTCACAATTTTGGAAGTTCTAACCTCTAGTCCGAAACAGCGTAGCAGCCGTTGCATTCTATAAATAGCATTTTTTTTTTTTTTTTTTTTTTACGTCACGCAATTCACAGATATAATTCCAGTCTAAAAGCATTATCACGTCGAAAAAACATCCACGCCCGTAATCAGCGGCAAATAATTCATCATTATTTTCAGTTAGGTATTGATTTAAAAGAAATAGCATTTAAAATAAAAGGAAAATAATACTGAGTGATGCGCAGTAAAAAAAATGCTCAATGTGTGGTTTCAATGCGAAACTAACGAACGCGAAAGGGTTAAAGTGATGGAAAGCTAATTTAAGAACTTCGGATGGTATTTAAAGTGGATCAGAGCCATGGCCATTATTACAGAAACGCAGTGCGGGTGTTCACCGGCGAACTGAGATCGTAGAAAGAGGATGTTAGTCACAAATTCGTGGCGAGCTTAACCCTTTCGCTACGGCGAGGCGGTTCGCTCCAGTGTATCGCCGCCACTGAACCGGACCCTGTACCAAAAGTGTACACATTGTGCTTATTGGTGATTGAGTTTACATCTTCAGCCTGAACAACGCCACTCTGACATGTTTTGGAAGAAAAGGGACCTTTCTTTAAATAAACACATTATTTCCATAAACAATAATTATTATTATATTATATAATATAAAGAAAAGTAATTAATGAATACTCGAAAGAATTCTGCCGACCATAGCCGGCGCTCGTCACGTCCTGCATGCCGGCTATAGCCGAAGTTAGGTGCGAAAGGGTTAAATACCTTCGAAACGGGAAAACCCCCGGAAAAATTCGGAAGATTTTTGGAGTTCTCGGAAAGTGAAGATTCGCGACATTTGTTAAGTGGAAGTGCTTTTACCTTTAAATTAAATAGGAGTGCATTTATTTTTCCATAATTAAGCGGCGTCAAAAAGCCGCTTACTTTGAGGGCGCAGAAAAATTGAATTTATCACATGCGATTGCATCATATATTGTGTTTCTTAAACATTTTTTTCCTGATAACACAAAAATGCTTTTTAGAAGAACGATTTTTCCAAACCGTAGTATATTTGGCATCAGTTGTTTACTCATTAATGAAAGGCATATTTTGTTAGTATATAAAAAATATAAACAACTAGATTAAATAAAATAAAATAAAGATTTTAAAAATGCGTTCAATTTTCCGAGAAAAGCAACAGTACAGTTTGAAACCTAAGTCGGCAGCAGCTTTGTCTTAATGTGTTACTGAGCTAATGGACCATTCCCTGGACTTTCATAGCAATATTAATAAAGTGACCAGACGTCCTGAATTAACTAGGACAGGTCCCCAATTTTTTACTCTTTTTTTTCCAAAAAAAGAAAAATTTTTGTAGATATGCTACTAGTTTTATTCATAAATAAATAATTCATATTTAAAAAAACGATTAATTCGATTCAATTTTTAAAAGTCAATTTCTGGAGAATTATCCTTCCCAACTTTTACTTGACCTCCTTAGTAGAACAAATAGTCCTCGTGGAAAAAAATAAAAGCGATAATAAAATATATTACTCCTGCTTCTTTGTTTCTTCTTCCTTTTCCAATAATTTTTTTTAAAAAAAGAATTAAACATTTCATTATTTCTGAATTTTATTTTATTTCGTTAATTTTTCCCCATACTTTTGGGCTTGGTTCAAATTCACGCATCTCTACTCTTCAATCTCCCTATAACTAGCGTCTGGATTGAAGTTTAGCAAATCTGGTCGCTTGAGTACTAACCATAACTAACGCGACCTTTTCTAAAGAGGAACATGCTATGAGAAGTATTGAACTTCTTTTGTTGTACTATTAGATTTCAGCAACTCTTTTGGTCACTTTAATACTAATCATGACTAACGTGACCTTTATTAAGAGGAACTTCCTACGAAAAGCATTTAAATCCTTGTGTTGTACTATTAAACCCAAATCCATTACTTGACCTTGACAAGATACAATCTTCTAAATTCCCCTATTCATAAAATAAATCCTCTTTCCTCCGCTGTTTCATTCCATTATTAAAAATGATTGTTTGCGAGCAAAAAATGCCGGCATAAAATCAACTTCCTCTTTTTTCCCTGTCGAAGACAGGGGAGATGCACGCAAGCTGGGGTTTCAGTTACGGTCAGTTGTCGAGTGACCGTTAGCCCGAATGACCAGGCAGCGTGACACGGAGGAAAACAAAAGCCTGGAAGAGCCGTGATTTACGAAATTCGAAAATGGAACACGCTTTTTCTCAAAGCGACAGATGCGTGTTGTCAACCGTAAGCTTTCACTTGGTCGAACACTGTTAGAATTTTTTTAAAAACACGAATTACTCTTTTTAAATGCCAAATATATTTTACTGCTGGTTATTAGGTAAAAGTGGTCACGAAAACGATGACACGTTACGCTATATTAAGGACGACTCGTGATTTTTTTTCGTGTATATGTAAAAAATCATCGCTTAACAAGCAACACCACCTAACTAAATTTTTTGACATTTCAAAGAGGAAGAAAAAAAATCTCATTATTTCGCAACCAATAGCGAATATTCCTGAAATTTTTTAACATCCGATATAAACATGAAACTGCATGCTACTACCAGATGTGAAAAAAATAAATAGAAATATTCGTTATTAGTTGCAATCTTTCTTTCTCTTCCTTTCAAAAAATCGAGATAGGTGGTGTTGCGACGAAATACTTTTTGGTAAAATTCCATTCTATTCTCAAGGTTCTTAAAAAACTGCTTTCAACAAACTTGTTTAAAATTAAAACAACCAGAAGTCTTGGATTCAATAATTAAATTTTGAATTTGTATCGGATTGGAAAAGTATCCCAGATTTGTCTCGATTTTAAATAAAATGTCCCGAATTTTACTAATCTGAGAGAAAGTAAATTGCACACACTTAAGATTATATAGGTTTACTATTTAAAATAGTTAGTTAGTTGAAAAACATTAAACTGCAGGTTAAGGAATTGTGAGCTGCCTAATGTAGTTGGATGAAATAGTCTCTTCAAAAGCAACACCACCTATCTCAATTTTTTTAAATTTCAAAGAGGAAGAAAAGGCTGAATTTTTCGCAACTAATAACGAATATTTCTGATTTTTTTTTCACATCTGGTACACGAAAATTAATGTGCGTGAATGGTTGTCAGCTCCTTTGCTAGGATAAAAATCTCACGAAAATAAATTTCGTTTCTATGAGCATGCATGACCAGTAATAAATAGTGGGAACCAGTTAGTCTAGCTGTATCTATATCAAATTAGCATTAGCTTAGTCTATTTGTATCAAATAACTGTCGTCTTTGTTATCTATCAAGTTCAATATTACAAAAGTCGCCCTCGGTAGTCTTCATATATATAATCCAGAGTAGGAGGTTACTGACAAAAATCTCATTAATTCGTCTTTTGATCGTCCGTTTGGTTGATCTAAGAATACCAGATCCATGTAGCACTATGATGTACGATGTTATACAATATTGTTTGACATTATACAGCATTATACGGTATCGAACAATATTATACGATATTGTACAATATTATACGATAGTGTTACTGATATTCGATATTGTGACTATTATACGATATCGCACTATACTGTACAATATTTGTGTGCCACTGATGGAGAACACTATTGAACTAGATCCGCTTCAGATTCAAATAGAAAAATTTTGAAGAAAATTTTCATTCTTTTCATACTATCTCAGTCGTATAAAACGACAAAGAATCGATATAAGGAAGTATCTATTACCTTTATAAAATGTGCCGGAACACAGAAATACGACATGGAATGAATTGTGGAGAGTGGTAATTATGAGCGGACGAGTTTTCCGATACGTGTGGGAATGGTTTTGCAGCGCAGAAATGGAATTGCGATTAATGAAGCGTTTCGTTTACATAAGAAGCGAGGGGAGCGTTATAGATTTTTTTCCATCATCCTCTTTGTATTGTTCGCGCACAAGCTGTTTTCTTTCACACATTCTATTGATCGCGACAAGAATGGGACCGTTGCAGATTTGAGTGTCTTCTTTTGGTCAATATCAAAATAGAATAAAACCGGATTGCTCCATATTTTCTTTAAATATACAATGTTTTTTCAACGTCTAACAAAAAAAATATTTGTTAAAGAGGTCATTCGATATGATTTTCTAAACAAGATAGGAGGAAAGTCAATGTAAAGGTTGTACAATACCCTGAAGAGGTTAATAACAAAAAAAGGAAAAGGTGAAATTAAATGCAGATTTTGGCAAAAGAATGAAGAAATTTAGTAGTTTTTTTACAGTGTAACTTTACGTGAGAATTTTTAGTTCTACGAAGAATGTCCAGTGAGTACTCAGTTTTCCGCCAAATGTTTAACATTTCCTGTGTCTTTAAACTTCTGCATCCCTGCTTAAATTGAAGGCACTTTTATGGCACTATTCAGACGAAACTTTCTTTGCGTGGTTTTCGATGATTTTCTTTCCGCTAACCACAATACACACTCCTCTTTCTCCAGAGAGCGTTAGTCCACTCAACGAAGGGTTTGAAAAAACATTAAATCATATAGTTTTGAAAATTGGTACACGTGTTCGTGAGGGGTTTATGATGAACATACTAAAAGTCCCCGGCCCTGGGGGAGGTGGGCTCGCACCGCCATGTTGGATTTCATCCCCCTCTTTTAGTTTTCCCTGAATATCTCGAAAAGTATTCTTCAATTTTCAAATTACAATTGATTTAATAAATTAAAGAGCGTAAAATTCCCTACAAATACATACTTTTATTTTTTTTTTTCCCCAGCTGTAATAGTTTCCCAGATAATGGGTATCAAAGATTGCCGCCATATTGGTTTTCCTCCCCTTTTTTTTAGTTTTCTTGAATATCTCGAAAAATATTCGATATTCAAACTGCATGTGATTTAACAAATTAAAGAGCGTACGATTCCATATATATAGATGTTTTGATTTTTCTTCAAGGTTTAATAATTTTTGAGATAATTGGTCTCAAAGTGGATGAATTTGTAAAAACTCTTAGCCGCAATTTTCATTTCTTATTACGGTTGCCAAGTAATTAGCGCCACCTACTTCACATTATTGATACTAGAAACAGCTGTTGGATTTCTTCATTTTTGCTACAAACTGCGTTTCAATTCACCTTTTCATATTATTCTTATTAATTTTTAGAATAATAAAGATCATTCTCATACAACCTGTACATATTAAAAAACAATATGCCAAAGCAATATAACAGTCAAACGCTACACAAAAAAAGCATTTTTTAAAAAATCTTTCTAATCAAAAAGTTTGCCGAAATTGTAAGCAATGTAATCGCAGAGTCATGGAATAGCGCAAGACATGACAAGAGCATTCGACCTTTACCATGCTTAGTTTAGTTTGAAGCAAAGCGAAGGCTATTTTGGGACAGACTTCGTAATTTTGAACCGGGGACAGATGACGAGGACGACACCTTAGCTAGCACGCCCCTCTCCAAACTTCCGCACCACACTAAAAAGAGGACGTTTTTGACCCACTGCGTATGATTTAATGTGCAACAGGCCCAATAAACGGCGGATCTTCAGTGGAATAGGGTTTCGAACCTGGAACCCTCCGGTCCCGATTCCGAGACCCTACCACTAGGCCACCGCAGCCTGACCTTTAGCATGCAGGCTGCATGTTAAGACGACATGTGAGTGACGTGAAATTGATTCCATTCTGCACGAAAATAAACAAAAACAATTAACCACTTAACTGAATAGTTTTCTTTGCTATCTAATAAGATGACCCCTTGGAAAGGGGCTGTCGTTTTCATTCATCTAAGAAGGCATAGGATACTTAAGATGTTTATGGATCCTACATATTTTTTGTGTCAAATTATAAAGCTAATTAATGATTCAATTTTAGTTTATAAGACTAAAATTTCGATAATTCGATGCACGAGTATTCTCGGGCTGTTAAGTTAAGTGGTTAAGGAATCTATCGATTAACTTTACTCAAAGAATTTTGTTAAAATTTGCCACATAAATTCACTAAGTTATCTTTTTGGTAATCATTCATTAGTATTTCATTGCTCTATTTCATTTTCCTCGTATACGAAATACAAAAACAGAAAATATTCGTCAAAAAATCCTCGGGATTTTGATGAATGCCCACGTTTTAGATTGTGTGGCATTTGCATCCAAACTGTAGATCTGAATTAAATTTTGGATGATATCCTTCCGCCCATCTGTCTCTCCATCCGTCGATATGCGAGTCTTGTAACTCAAAAAACCCAAGGAGTCAGATGTATGATATTTGTCATACGATTTGACCACCAGAATAGTAGATCTGTATCAGATTTTGGATCCAATCGGTTGAAGGGAACAAGGTAACAACTCCGTGCTCGAATCTGTTCACTATCTCCGAAGTCCACCATAAAACGTGCCATATTCTCTTGAGACCCAAAGGTATAATTTTCGACCAATTTTCACAAAAATCGAGATTAATACTCTTAATAGGATTATATAACATTATATATAATTAATTTATTAATTTTACATTAATGTCATTGATGAATTAATTAATTTTACAAAATTAAGATCGGAGGCAGAGCGGAATTTAATCCTCCGAGCGGCTCAAACGTCTTTTTCCGTTATTCGTGTTCAGTTCAAAAACAGATAGCTCGTATTTACATGTATAATTTCTTAAACAATCATGGATAAAGTATTCTAAAGATTTCAGAGAAATAATTAAATACAAAAAAGATTGACTCATTTACTTTAAAAGCTAAGTTTTCTAACATGACAGTTAAAATGTCAAAATAATAGGGCGCTCAGAGAGTTAAGGGCTTTGAATAGGGAGAATCTTTTTGTAAATAAAACAGAAATGTCCATTAAAATGGTCGCGGGGTTTCAAGAGGATAGGGTGTAAATTCACGAGACAACCAAAGAGAGGGCACTCCTGTTGTTTTTTTCCCAGCCGAAATAGGCTGCGAATGGAAAAATTTTAAGGAATTTCTCCAGGCATATGCGACTCAGAATGGAGAGTAGAGTAAGAATTCACACATTTCAAAGGAAAAATGCATCTAAAGATATGCGATATAAGAGCTCTGAAAAATTCTCTTATCCTTTTGAATGCGAAGATTCTGAATTCTTTGTGTCAGCGCCGTCTTATCCATTGGGTTAACTGGGCTAGCCCAGGGTCGCCATTCATCCAAGGGCGCCTAAAAGTTATTGATTTTGTTTTAAATTTTAACCAAATCGCATAGAATACGACAAAATATTGATGAATTTGCCACAAATATAGGCCATAATAAATTTATAAATTAAAATTAACATATTTATATGAATCATATAAAGTACTGTAAAAGTGTTAAAGAGTGTTTATATACATTTATAGACATATTACTGTTCTATTAATTGATATATTATAATATCTTACATAAAATTTGTTTACTTGAATAATATTTCTTATATTATAAATTAAAATGCATATTTTGAACTAAATAATTTAAACAATGCTACTTAAAATACAAAATGTTTAAATACATTTTATTATATTCATTGAAATATAAACCGTATTTTCGTATTAAGTCATTATATAGAATAGAATAGAAAAAAATTACTTTTTTACAATGTAAAAAAGTAATTTGTAAAACTAATCATGTTGGTCTACAAAATCCTATTTTGAAAAGCACCGATTTGCAAAATTTTATGGCGTCAATCAGAGAAAAAGGCGACGTCCCCCCCTTCAATTATTTTTATTAAATATATAGTTTCGTTGGGCTATAGTGCACAAATTCTCAGTTACGATTCTGTCCGGGCGCTAAATTACTCTAGTCCAGGGCGCTAAAATTTCGTAAGACGGCTCTGTCTGTGTTATGTAAGTTTGAATGGAGAGGCAAGGGTCGGAAAAAAGGCAAGGAAGAGCATGTAATGGGAGAGAGAGCGTAATTAATCGGGAAGAGCAGGGTCCAATCCATTAAAACGGGTCGGACATTGTGAAGGCGTCGAGGGCAGCTATCCCAGAACATTCATTTCCTTCAGCCATTTCCTTCTTCCAGAGCCCAAGGTCCCTCCGCAAACGCCCGCCCGCACACCACTAGCCGACACAAGGAGCTGCTCAAGCTTTCTTCGACTTGATTCGATAACCCATGCTTCAAAGGATGGTATGGTATGATGCGTCTTACCGGCACAATGTCCGGTTTAGACAAGCTGCGCCAAACAGAAGAGTTATTAAGATCAAAGATTATAACATTTTAAAGGGAACACGTGATTCAAATAACACATAGTACAGATACGTACAATCCACGTCAGAAGTGGAAAACATAGGCTAGTAAAAGCGAATTAGGGCATAGTTAAAATATTAGAATTTCAAATACTATAAAGAAAGCCAGTGGGTTTTAGAAAACCAAAACGTTTAAGGTGGTGAGTTTCACCCACCAAGGAGGTGGGTAGAAATAAAAAGGTTAAAAATAGACGTGTTTCAAAGGACTTCCCAGACCATATGTCCCGGATAAGCTGGGACAGCCCCGAATTTTGATTGTTTGTCCCGGATTGGGGAAGTTCTCCAGATTTGCCCCGAATTTTAAATAAATGTTCCATGATTTTATTTAAATGTTATAACTAAGTTTTAAAAAAAAAAAAAAAAACCCGACATCAATCAACACTCAATCAAAGTTAATAGCTCATACTAAATAAATATATCACATGGACTTCATTTTAAAAAGTTAGATAAAAACGTTAATCTTAAAATCCCAATATGCTGATTTCAGATTCTCTGTCCCGGATTTAAGTTGATGAAAAACTGTATTTGAAGTATCCACCCGAGATGGGGTGCAGGTTATAAAGACAAAGAAAATTTTCAGGCGCCGTCAACATTCATTATAAAAAAAATCAATAATAATGTAATCACATTCATTCAATAAATTATTTTTTAGAAAATATCAGTAGCTAAATACAAGTATCGTTAATTTTTTTTGCACTGCATTTCAATACAAGTTTAGAGTTAGGGAATGCGACGAAAAAAATACAAGTTTAGACAAGTAACAATCTATTCTTCTGATATCGCTTTGTGATTCGATTATGTTTTCTGTGAAAGTCTTCTTTTTATCAGCTTTCGTTAAAAATTGATGAATATATAACTTAATATTATTTAAGGACAATGAAATTTTATCACAAAAACCGACTTTTCCCAACTAAATAGCTGAATGTTTAACAATGACTTTAGTAAATACAATGTTTAGCAACCAATACTACAGCAAATTAGAATAATATTACTATCATGTGAGAAATTTCCATTTTAATATTCAACAGTTTACCACAAGTTAAAAAAGGGGAATTTTTTTTTTTTTTTTCCAGTAGCGATGACGAGAACCGACTTTTCCTTCGATATAATAGCGAGATCAATATCACACAAAAAAGCGAAGAATTCTCACTCCTTCAGCTTATAATAAATCAACATTTACTTTTTATTTCCTTTAAATGAACCCTTAACCCCATGTTCAGTGTTAGTTTTTGAAATCTAGTATGATTACTTCCGCCAATTTCTATGAACCCATCTCATTTCCTTAAGCGATACCAAAAGAAAAAACTCCAGAAACTACCGAATTTCGTTTCAATCCTTTAACATCTGACAGTTGTTGCTTTGCTTGTATACAAGTGACAAAAGAATTCCATCTTGGCACTTAATACAATGAAACGTTCCACAATTTAACAAATTGGATCTCGCACGGCAAGAACGAAGTCGGAAGTTGAACGGCATGACCGAGCCGTTCTTTTGAATGGCGTGCTGTTAACACCACGATAAGAATGGCACGAGATTTAATGCTTCACAGGCTGTTCCTTTGTCCAGCTCATCCCACCCGACTGTTGATTCGAAAAAAGTGCACTACCCAAAGCTCTGGCTTCAGGTAGCGTTTTTGAGGTTTAAATGATCTGGAATAACAGAAATAGTATCCTTCCGTGCCAGAATGGTTGAGTGAAAATGGCCAGCTGTTGCTTTCTTTAAGTTCGTACGTTGCGTGATCGTCAATAAAAAGAGTAGACCAGATACAGTATTCACCCGGAAATTAAAAGGGAAAAAAGTAAAAAAAAGTTTAAGGTGATGCATGTCTGATGAATGAATTTCAAATTCTCCGGTAATTATTCGAATTTTAATCTTCAGGAGGGATTAACCAGGGTGAATTAAACCGCATGATAATCACATTCTTCCACTTATTATGAGTTAAAGACTATAAAAAATGTGCTTAAAAGCATTTCACATGCAGTCTAATGGAACATTTTTTAAACTACTATATTTCTCTATAAGCCTTACTATGGTCTTAAGATCAGATGATCCCATGTTGTAACCTCAAAAGATATTGTCTCAATAAGGTACAGAATAAGGTACAAAGATTGTACTTTACAGGAAACATTAAAGATTAAAGGGAATCTCGATCACTTACTTACCTCGATAACAAATTGGCCCACATTTTAAACTGTTATTACGTTGCCGTATTATGAGACAGTATGTCGATTCGGGACATAATTGTAGAGTTTTACAAGAGGAAAATCTGTACGGGTATATGTTAAGAGAAGCACCACCCGCCATTGATGCCGTGCGAAATGCAACATTGTTTTATTACAGGAATTTTAAACCGAATCTAGTGAACTTAAATTTGATAATCATAGATTTGTATACAGATAATTTGCAATAGGACCCATTCATTCTTTGTCTTTCCAGTAGTCAGATACGACATCCTCCTCCTGGGGTTTTATTATTTAGGGTATATTTACCACAGTTTAATAACTCTTCGACTGCAGCCATTGATAACTCAAGTTAACAGCACGGGGAAAATGTAATTGATACATCATTACACCCAATTAAATATCCCTGAATATGATTCTAGGCAAATTTAAAAGTAATCTGACATATAAAGATAAATAAAGACACATTTGAACATAATTTACATCTTAACCACCACTAGTAATCGATATGAATGAAATCTGGTATGCAATCTTCACACCAAAATTGTAGATTTCTGTCAAATTCTGGGCAAAGTCTGTCAATCTGTCTGTCGGAACGTGTGCACGTGAACATGATAAATCATGACTTGCATCGAGCTAGGTGGATGAACCTTGACATATAGTTTTATCATGAATAGTTTTTAAAAATGCAGATGTTTATGAAATTTTGGACCAAATCCATCATAGGGTTGAATGACTTTCGGTTTATCTATTCGCGTGCATGTGAACAAGATAACCAGGGGGCGGCTCGTGCATAGGGACTGCGGTATACTGCAGCACCCCCAACTTATTCCATTGCGTAAATTTATTTTATTTCGCACTTAATATTTAAATTTATCAACAATCTAGCGCATTTTTACATTAAACGATTTCGATCTTCAAATAAGCTGCTAGGAAAAACTGAGGCAGAAAACTAAGTTCCCTATCTTAATTTTTCACTACCCGAAGATGATGCGCAAAGGAGAAAGTAACTTAAAGTAAAAGAGAACAGAGGATCATTACAGCACCGAATTCCACCTGCGCGCATGCGTAGTTACAGAGCGCAGGCTTTCCCTTCCTTTTCCAGCAAAGTTTTTAAGTTGAAGGGGACCTGTCGAGTTCGGCAGAACCAGTTGCAACACCCTGAGCTAGAAACAGAGTTTCAAACATTTTACCACAGAGGAAAATTATTTTCGCAAGCTAAAACTTTGAGAATAAGTCAAAAAATGGAGGAAAATTATCGATAAACAAATATTTAATTGAGAAGTTTTTTATTGTAATTAAATTTGAATGAATCTTCTTGCAACCCAAAGGATTTTGTTGATAATTTTTAGTTATAAATGGTGATGAAATACATTTTCCCGCGATACAAGTGTTTTCAAAATTTCAGTTATTTCAAAAATTAAAACAAATTTTTAGTTTAAATTTTTTTATTAAAATTAATTTGTTAAAATATTTATCTATTAGAAGAGAACAGATGCTATAAGTTTATTCATTAAATATAAAACTGCTCAAAGTTAATGAATAAAAGACACAGAATGTAAGTGGTACAAATATGCATCATGAGAAGTGAAGGATTAGAAGCTACTGCACCCTCAAGATTACATAACACGAGCAGCCACAGAAGATAACTGAAAAACGCAACAAGTTAGAAAGCAGGAACTGTAGTATGTGATCTTTACATCAAAATTGTAAATCAATGTCAAACATTCGGTTAAATTGTCCATGGGAAATTGTAGATCAGTGTCAAACATTCGGCTAAACTGGTTACGGGAAGTTGTAGATCAGTGTTGAACATTCGGCTAAATTGCCTATGGGAAATTGTAGATCAGTGTCAAATTTTCGGATAAATTGGAAATGTGAAATCGTAAATCAATGTCAAATTTTCAGCTCAAATGGCAATGGGAAATTGTAGATCAGTGTCAAATTTTCAGCTGCATTGGCAACGAGAAGAGGTACTTCTTAAAAATGCATTCTCTATTCTCGTCACTATACGGCGGTGCTAAACAAAAAACGTCTCATATATATATAGGGTATCCACACTTATCGCGGTCCAATAGCTAATTTCTAAACCGTCAGAAATAGACGTATAGTTCCAATTGGAAAAATGCTTTAAATGAAGGGAAGAATTATATTTTATGTTTTTTGAGTCACTAAATATATTTCTGCAAAAGTTATGAATTCTAACTTTTTATACGATCCTCTGGTCCTATCAGTCATATTTATCAAAATATTCTTGACACTAACATTTATAAACAAAAACAGTCCCACTCTTTTGCGACTAAAACTGGGTGAGTTACGGAGCTTTGAATGTCATGATTTTTAACCTATCATAGGCCTCGTCGAGCAAGTGCTGCTGATTGGTGGATTGTCTTCAAGAAGGCTATTGAGATGGTGTAAAGTGGCTAAGTCAGCGATATTCAAAGCTCCATAACTCGGTCAGTTTTTTTCGCAGAAGAGTGGGACTTTTTTTTGTTTAAAATGTTCGAGTGTCAAAAATATTTTTCTAAATATGAACGATAGGACCGGAGGACTGTATAAAAAGTTAGATTTCGTAACTTTTTTAGGAATATATATTTACACTAAAAAAACATATATTATAATTCTTCCCTTCATTTAAAGCATTTTTCCAATTGAAACTAAATGTCTATCTCTAACGGTTTAGAAATTAGCTATTCGACCACGATAAATGTGGACATCCTGTATACATTATAATGTGTAAGTATAAGAGAAAGATGAGTGGAAAACACTTAGTCTGGTCACTATATTAGCTAAAGAATGGATAGGAGCGGCATTCGATTGTGTTGCACTTGCGTACAAGTCATTAACTCTCAATCAATGAGCTGTGATAGTCGGTTGTGTGACTGAGAAGGATAAGTCTTCTAGATGCATTAAATCCGTCTTCCAAATGCGTTATTAAATGGTAAAATTGACTATTGTTGAAAGAAAAAATACTAATTAAAGATTTGAACTATGCAATAATACACGTAGATTTCCTTGATAAGTTAACTAATTCAAGAAAATTTCTCTCAGATTTATGTAACACACTCTAAAATATCAATACCTTTAATTTCTAGATAAACAAATTTTCGGTCCGCTTTGCCAAATATTCTTGACAATAGCTATAAATTCTAGCAACCCTACACAAATCACTGATTGAGCATCTCTTGTCGATGACCAACAGATGATCAATTAATTAGGCGTTAATGGTTTGTACGAAAATCAATAGTAAGGTGACCAACTTTTTTTCCAATGAAAAGGCGGACACAAATAAATTAAAGAAAGAAATATCATAAATAAAAGAAACATTTTCCTCGTCGCAACAATAATACAGAATACACTATAATATGATAAATGCATAATAAAAACATTTGTAACGTTTTAAATTGGAATTATGCTTACATGCTTATTAATTATTATTTAAATGAGTACTTTTCCATAGAATGAATATATTTTATCAATGTATCATCTTCTAACAATATATTCAAAATATCTGAACAAGAAATATCCTTCATACTGAATTTTACGCTAGAGCTAGCTTACCTTTCAATCTCTATTTCTCACATGTCCAAAAATCACTAGGAAGTGAAAATAGCCTTTTAACTACTGCATTAATTCTAGGGTAAAACAACGGAAATTGAAAACGAATAAATTCTCACATGAAATATGTTCACTTTGGAAATGGCTGAATATTTCCACCATCTTTTATCAATTCCATCGTGTTTATTTTCCAACTGAATTAATTTTTCAGAATTTAAATCTAAATTCAGACTTCTAATTTAAATGCTGATAAAGAAGACATTTAGGAGGACACTTTTCGAGGGAGGACAGAACTTACAAAAGGAGGACTGTCCTCCCTCCCTAAAGGAGGACGGTTGGCCACCGTATAGTCAAAGGGTTAAGAAACCCTGATGTCGGCTTCAACCGAAGTTAATCAGAATTCCCAATATCTACTCATTCAGGACGTCCTATTTCGATAATAAGACGGAACGCCATAAATCTCTCAGCGGAATCGATCCTTTCCCAATACTTCTTTATCAGTCGGAATCTCGCCGCAAGAAAAGAAGAGAGATCTCGGAGAAAGACAAAAAGAGTTGAAGAAACGGCGCTTCGCCTATTCAATCATAGCTCACAATAAAGCAGGAGAAAGTGCCGCTTCCCCCACTCCAAGGTCGTCGGAAGAAAGTCGGCGACACAAAAAGAATTTTGCCCGCAGATGCAGTTCGTCAAACTGACGAGGGATTAGTCACGGGAAAGTGAAAAACAGAAACATACGAATTTACTTCCACCGCTCCGTATTATTATTTACATACTTCCACAGTGAGCAGGTGGTTCAGAAGTTCGGCTTGATGGAGATGTGCGTGTCTTTGAGCGTTTTGTTTGCTGCCTGTAATGGATGCTATGCTGCTATATATTTTTTTCGAGTCGTTAAACGTTTATGGCATTGCATTAGTATGAAATGCATTAATATAATTGTTTATCCAACTGTTGTTTAAGCATTTTTGCGAACCAGAATGATGCTCTTTACTTTCGGCAGACGACGTATACAAAAAGAAAGTATTGTAGTCGCCTGAAAATTCGACCTCCAGAGTTTGATGAGTCTCCACATTTCAGCTCTTCCGAAGTTCGAAAAAACTACACTTGGAATTTTTGATTCTGTGAATACGATAATTCAAAATAGCAAAAAACTAGGGGATGACATTTGGAATGTGGCCTTTACAACAAATTTGCAGATTTATTTCAATTTTTTTACGAATTCCATCCATTGGAAGTTTGTTCGTCCTTCAATATCCGTATGAATACGATAATTCGAAAGCACAACTATATTATATTTTCAATATATGAAAATATTAATCTAGAAATTAAAATTAAAATGAAATTCCTTATCGATAATCATACAAATGAAATGCAAAAAATAGTTTGATTAACGACTATTACACTATGAAAAAGGACAACCTAGAAATGGATTCCATTAATCAAATGCTTATCAGCCTTGGAACTGATATGTCGCATTAATCTAGATTTGTGGCGCCAACCCTCTGCGAAAGCCAATGGTTAGGAGAGCCAAAGAATAGGGGAATAAATCCCCAAAATCTTTCAAGATTAGAAACGAGAAAGTATATAACTTATAACATACCAATTCAATAGTTATAATTATTGTTAGGACTTGAGCATTATCCTAAAGACAGTTCCGCATTTAAAGTGAAAATATTATTTCTAAATTAAGCTTTTAATACTAAAAATAAAACACTAAAAAAATATTAACTATAAATTAAATTTAAACTTTTATAATAATATATATATTGGAAATGTAGATAAAAATAAATAAATGATTATATGACGCAATCTTATTCTTAATATAGTGGCTCCATCTACCTATGAAGTGATTTACTAAAATCTTTGTTAATTCCATTATATATGATCACATCAAAAATAAATCTAAAAGACTTTTAATTTAATGGTGTTAAATATTTCTCATTAATCGCTTAACTTACCAGCCCGAGAATACTCGTGCATCGAATTATCGCATTTTTGGTCTTAAAAGTAAAATTTAATCATTAATTATCTTTATAATTTTACACAAAAACTACCTAGAATCCGTAAACATCTCAAGTATTATATGCCTTCTGAGATGAATAAAAACGATAACCGCTTTCCAAAACAGAAGGGAGCATCTTATTAGGTAGCAAAGAAAATTATTAAGTTAAGTGGTTAACATAAGCATACATGAAATTTATATGACACCCATGTCTCAAAGCATTTTCAAGAAATGTATCAATATGAGACTGCTGTTTTAATCTGTCTGTGACTAAAATAGTGCTTCTATGAATATAATTTAAGACGATATTTCTATAAATCTGACGAATATATGACACTACTTCATATGCCCGTATCTCGAATAATAATGATTCTTTGTAATCGGTTTAGATGGAGATGAAGTGTAGTGAAGGGAAGTGTTGCTATGATGTACAAATAGCTATAGCTAGATGTATGAAATTAAGCAAATAGTATTAGTAGTAAAATTGTAGATCTGTATCATATTTTGGGCTCAATCCTAGAAAGGGTTGACCTTGCTTCGCGTCGGTCTATATACAATGTATGATCAAAAGTATCCCGGCACTTTCGGATTTATACATCTTTTCGAATTTCCCCAGAACGGTTGGAGGAAATGCACTTGAACTTCGATTATGTGATGAATAGATTTGAACTTCGACTATGTGAAGAATAGACTTGAACTCGCAGCTTACAGTGAAAATTGGTCACGAGGGCATTTAGGATACCGACCAGGAATTGATGAAGCAGAAAATTATTTCGGCTCACCCCGTTTCACAGAACACTGATAAGGATTTGTAACTTTTATCAATGGTTTTGTTAGATGTGCACATTACTTACATGCATTTTTATTAGAATAGTACTTATATTCTGGAAGATATAAGGGTTTTCTTTCAAAAGCCAAATGTTTTCGAGTGTTTTTTGCTTATGGCAAGTAAAGTTTTCAAGCAAATTATACGAAACTTACAAAATATCTGACAATGTGTTGAAAAAGCATTGCATTAAAATTTGAAGTACATAATTTGAACATTAGAGGAACTATGAGTATTTGTGGTAAATAATTTTTTACTGCGCATGTGCGAAACATAGTATACTTTTTCTTTTACAATTTGGAAGCCAGATATATAGGGCAGCATACATAAAAATTTAATTTCAGTGTATTTAAGTGCACATGAACGCGATAACTCGAAAACGCAATGATTTAGATAAATGAAATTTGGTACTTGACCTTGACACCAAAATTGTAGACCTGCATCAAATTTTGGACCAATCGACGGAATGGAAGACACCCAAAATCCATACTCGGTTTTCTTCACTGTTCTACAAAGCACAAAACGCACCAAATTTTGTTAGTATAGGAGAAAGTTGAGAAGAGACACTGCGGCTCCGTTACAGAAAACATAGGAATGAAAAAAGGAAATTCAAAGTCCAGAATTATTAATGAAATTCACGCTGTGTCGATAGAAATTAACCCTCTTGGCGTCGGGCGATGTAGAAATTGCATTTGAATTATTTTATAAAGTTTGGCGCCCGCTTTTACGGCGTTGCATATCCTCTTGACCCCCAAAGGTATAATTTTTGAACAACTTTTACAAAAATCGAGATTAATACTTTTGATTGGATTATATAACACTATATATAATTAATTTATTAATCATATATTAATTAATATAATTAATTAATGACAGCATGGGACCATCCAAAGAATTGGACAGTGGGATTTGAATGGAAAGCCACTTTTTTAATAAAAAAATAAAATTGTTATAATTAAATTATTATTTAAAAAAATTTAAATGGACGCTAAGTCTCAAGAGGATATAAATGCCAACTAAAAATAGTGTTCGTTTTAGTAAGGAAGTAAAAAAGCGCTGAGATTGAAGGGTTTAATTTTTATGAAACATTATGTAGTAATATTGAAGTAAATATATTTGAAGATTTTAAAAGCAAATACTTCACTACTTTATACTTCAAATATAAGTAAGTATATTTGAAGATTTTAAAAGCAAATACTTCACTACTTTATACTTCAAATATAAGTAAGTATATTTGAAGATTTTAAAAGCATTTACGTATTTAATTTCAAGTTTGTTTTAAAGGATAACTAATCGTATAAAAAATTCATTACCTCCCATTCTCTAACCATTGTAATGATTTTTTAATCCTCCAGCTGCGTTTCCCGCGGTTTACACCGATCGGAAGTTAATCTATTGTTTATCTTATCTCCGGGCTAGTATGTTAACCTCTAACTATTATAGTGTTGGGTAAAAATAATTCTCTTCTTCAAAATTATTTTAGTCTATTTGCAAATATTGAATCTAAACATCAATTTAAAAATTCTGCATTTGCAGAGTAAACACAATTGTTTACTGAAAAACCTGAATTTGCAAATAAATCGTCAGTCAAAACTTAATTAAACGCTTACAAACACAGCTGATGCTGATGTGGCGCGGAAGTTTCGAGAGAGGAGTGCCGGGTTCATATGCCGTCCTCATTACCTGATCACGGTTCAAAATTACGAGATCCGTCCAAAATAACCTTTGTGATGCTTCAAAACGGAACGTAAATATAACTAAGCTAAAAAGTAAAAGGGGCGTGAGGACACAACACCATAAGACATCACGCTGTTAGGTGTTAAACCATACGAGACATTTGTCATGTGGCCGTGACGTCACGTAATTTCACTCTTCTATTTGTGGCTCAATTTGCCGAACAAATCAGCAGGAGTGTTCTCCCTCGTATACTTCCACAATACAACGCGTTTCGTGTTTAGCTCTGGTATATAGTGCAGAGAAGTATTTTGGACCACTTCCAGTTTACAGATTGCGTCCAAAATTTGACACGGATCTAAATTTTGTTGTCATGTTCCCATACTAAAATTCAACTTTCTAGCTTGTTGCGTTTTCGAATTATTGCGCTCACATGCATACGAATACACAACAATCCATAATGTGATGCAAATCTACAGTTACGTTGACAAAACTATAGGCCAAATTTCATTCACCTAACTTGTTGCGTTTTCGAATTATTGCGCTCACATGCACGCGAATACACAACAATCCATAATGTGATGCAAATCTACAGTTACGTTGACAAAACTATAGGCCGAATTTCATTCATCCAGCTTGTTGCGTTTTTGAGTTATCGTATTCAAATGCATACGAACAGACAGGCAGACAGATTTCTTTTTTATTCATTCCGTCCAAAATTTGACACCCATCTACAATTTTGGTGCAAAGATTGCACATCAAATTTCATTCATCTAGCCCATTCCGTTTTTGAATTATCGTTTTCAAATATACAGACATAACAAGAATTTCTATTTTTTCGGCTTCGGGGAGGCCTCAAATGTGCGGATTCTTTAAAATTCGAAAGTCGAATTTTTTGGAAATTACTATAATTTCTATTTTCGTATATCAGAAAGTAGAAATTATAAACATCTTACGTTTTCATGAAAACTACCACTTTTTTTTAAAAAATTTTCACGACAACGTGAAGCGTAATGATCCAAGAAACACTGCAGTAAACAACTACCTAATTCAAGAGTCAAGATTTAAATCTCGGGTTAGTAGCACTATGTTTACCAGCGCAAGAGAAGCAAGGACAGCACCAATGGCGCTATTTCACGTGTTAGCAACTCTGCTATCAGGATCTGCGTGCATTACAGACCTTTCTTAACCACACCTCGACAGATACTATCTGCAAAACAACAGTCGTGGACGTGCGTGAAAGTTAATTCACGAAAATCACTACGTCTGTCAGACAAAAGAAATACTTAACTTGGAAACAAAAAATAAGCGCAGTGAACCGTGGAAGTTGACTTCTTTGTTTACGCCAACACTGAATGCCGACAAATCGGCTCGATTCTCAGTAAATTACTGAAATTTGTTCACAATCATACAAAGAAATGGAAAATTTTGTTAAATATTGAAACTTCGAAATCGATATTATAGGATTAGTCGTTCGTAATTTCATACCGAACCCATTGTTTCTAGGTTTCGTCATTTTGCTATGGATTATGAAATTGTTATTTGCCTAATGTAGTTGGATGTAATGTGACGACGTATTGTTACAGCACAAGAAAATTAATGCGCGTGTATGATTGTCACCTCTTGTACATTAATGAGAAGCTCATGAAAATGAAATTCGTTTTCGTGCGTGTGAGCATGTACTGTAAGAAATTTCGTTCACGCAAAGCAATGGGGTCGTTTCGTGCTCACATAATAAATGTAGAGTGATCCACGCTACTTCGAATTTTGAATTTGTGAATGTTTTGAATTTATTGTGCATTGTGCAATTCATGCTCGTAAGGGTAAAAATAATTCTTTGTTTGACTGAATCATTGTTTAATTTTTGCTTCATATTTTCTTCGGTAATAAAATTTTATTTCGTAATATATCAGAGCTTAAATCAGACGGTTTTTTACGAGTTCTTAAACTAAGTAGAATTTATTAAATATCGTTTTCTATTTACATTAGAATCGCTCGTTTCCGTTTGTATAATTAGAGTATGTCGAATATAAATTATATTAATGTTCCTTAGAACTTTTAAATATATTTAATTAATTTTATTTAAATTATTAATTTGATTAGTTTTTCTTCTTTAGAAAGTAGTTAATAAAGTTGTATACCAGTGTGCTGGCTAGTATTATGAGAGTTAAGCCTAAAAGAACATAATACACGATCTGATCTTGGTTTCAAAAATCCTCTTCGAATCTTCACAGTTAATGCTTTTAACAAGTCAGGATTGTTAAGGGGAAAGGTGAAAAACATTTTTGCACGACTATTGTCTTTCGGCTTTGCCTGATATAAGGCAAAAGGCGAATGATGACGCATGTTTTCTATCCAAAACCGTTTCGAAAAATGTTAAAAAACGCGAGATGTTAAAGACAGACACATCTGCAATAAGTTATGAAAATGCCTGTACGTTTTGTTACCAGTCAGTTACGTTTGTGTAACCTGTAAATTTCAGCGTTCAGTTATATTCAGATCCAACAGAAAATTCCGAATCGGGGAAAAGGATTATTTTTTGATACTGGTTTGATCGATGATAACTTGCAGAGACAAATACCAATTCGATCGATTTCACTTTGCGCTGAATTTTTTAACACGTTAACACAGGGAATTCACTTTTGTTCAACTGTTTCATTTTGAAATATTTCGTTACACCCGGCTAAGAAGTTAAAAAGATCAAATGGATGCATCGTAAACCATTTCCTACCCCAATGAAGTACACACAAAATCGATGTTAGAATATGATAACCTGGGATTCCGTCTTCTAATTTCAACTTTCTTTCATCTCCTTGGACAATAATTCCTAGTCCAAAATATAGTTAAAATGCCGGGACCCATTTGTCATGGATAAAAATAAATTACTGTTGAAAAACGAAAATAAATTTTTACTTATTCTAGAGCGAGGTGTTAAAGACAGACACATCTGCAAAAAGTGATGCAAATACATGTATAGATGACAGACCAGCTACGTTTTGTGACGTGACTGTGACGTCATATGAATCAACTCAATTGTTTACGTTTGTGTAACCTGTAAATTGAAGTGTTGAGTTTATATTTAGATTAAACAAAAATAAATTTTTACTTATTTTGGCCCGGTGGGCACCCTCCGAGTCCGGACATCAGGGGTTTTGCCCCCCGGGCCCCCCCCCCCTCTCGACAGTCCTGGCCCTTCTGACAGCGAACGATAAATGAACATCTATATTAGAAAAAGCCAGGCATGGCAGTAACGCTCACGTGATTTGGTTTGGCTACGTGCCAGAGAACCAGACCGTCTGTCTATGTCTACAAATTAGCATACACACGGGATACTGTTTTGATTCTGTGATGATTTAATATCAATACCATTTATTTTATTTATATAATCTTTCAGCATTTTTTTGCTTGTTTATTTTGTTTGCTTTTTTCTCTGAGTGTTGGGAAACACTGAATCTTTTTTTGATCGTTTATTTCATTTATTTTTTTAGCCGAGTTTAGCAGCTTCCTTTCTTTTTTATTTTACGTCGATTCCTGAACGCGGAACTCCATTAATATTAAAAAGAAGTTATACTAGAATTGATTTATTTTTGCATTTCTCCGAGATCTTTTTGTTGAATTATGATGTATCGGTAGTTTACTTTTTTATATTTAATTCATGCACTCGGAACAATCTAGAATAGTTTAGTTTTTGTTAAAATTGTCCTTTCTTTTTCGTACATAATTTTGGAATTGAATATTTATATATTTTGTATTTCATAATTTTTTCCTTAACCGTTCTTACACCGAAAGGCTCCCTTTACTTAAAGATTTGCAGTCATCAATTCATCATTTTTTTTTTAAATTTTGTATTTGGTAATGCATTTTTTCTGTTAGTGGATTTTGCATTATTTGTAGTCGGAAAAAACGAAAGTTAGTGTCAATTGATTCATCAGTTCTGTTTTTCAGGCTTTTTTAAATTTCGTAAGCACTCTGGCAATATGCATGAGATTTTCTTCAACAACTTTCGTTAGTAAATTTGTGACAATCAGATCTGAGATATTGTTGGCAAGCTGAAAGCCCGTCTTAGACGGGCACAAATCTTCTAGTTTATCAGATTCTAACAATACGTCGAAATGCAATAGCAATTCTGCAAATTTTCAACTGGTTTTTCAAGTGAACGGGTATTGAACAAAAGGCGAATGATTTATTCAGAGGTTAATCGCTTCTTTACGAACAATAAATGACAATGGCCGAGGCGTTCGCCTTCGCATAAAAGTAATTACCTGCCCGAGAAAATCTTTAAGTGGGGATTGGGACAATACGGTTACGCAAACGCTTTTAATGAATATGACTTCTTCTCGAAATGTCTGGCGGCAAAGGACTCTGCCGCGATCTTGACCGTAACCTTGAACTCCCTTTTCTTTTTCGACGACTCATCGAGTTTCATCTGTCGGTAATTAGGAAGGGTTCACTCAGGAGTTACGTCACAGCGGAGAATTTTCTAAATTATCTCATCCAGTATCTTAACGAGAAACGTACGAAAGAGAAATCTGCAAGTCAATCTTCTAACAACACAGCATTCTGATAGGGATCGGGATGCTTTTTTGCGGAGTCTCGGTTTCGGGTCCGGAGGCCCGATTCAACAATTTTAGTTTAATTTAGCAACATTAATGTCCGACAAGAGGGCAATTAGAGGACGGACCTCGCAATATCAAACCAGTGTCAGATGGCGAAGACGAACCCGGGTAAAACTTAAGTTTAGGATACGCAGCCGTTACTTCGCCAACTTTTTGTCGCTAAGGGGAAGCCGGTTTGGCGATGTGAGAACCTTTTTCTGGGGTGCGCAGTGAGCTTTTTTTTGGCCTCTTGCGCACGCGATGCCTGCGGCATCATCGGGCAAAATTTTTAAACTTAAAAAACATCAGCGGCTTCGCTTTCCGCAAAGCGGGAACCTCGTAGCTTCGCTTTTTCATTGAATGTTAGGAATCTAAGTCTTTTTTTTAAAAAAAATCTAAAATAAGTTCTCGCCTCAAAACGTTCCTTCGTCAAAGCCAACATGAGCGAAGAGCACTGCAGTCTGAACAAACCCGATCGGAAATTATCCAAACTATTAAAATTCAAACCGTAGAATTTAAAACGAAGTATTATTCAAATTCGATTAAATCGAAGATAGCACAGAGCTGGCCAATTAAAATGAGGTGCCGATGCGCAAAACACCAATATAATGATCCTGCGTGCAAAAGGCACGAATAAATCATCGCTGCGCACCGAAAACAAATGTTCTCACATCGCTAAACCGTCTTCCTCTTGGCGACAATGCATTGGCGATCCAAAGTGGTGAGAAACGACTGCGTACCCTAAACTTAAGATTAACTCGAACCTCTTCCTCTTGGCGACAATGCATTGGCGATCCAAAGTGGTGAGAAACGGCTGCGTACCCTAAACTTAAGATTAACCCGAACCTGAGCGAGCAGCACACCTCCCCAAGCTTCCGTGACACACCAACAGGAGAGCGTTTCACCCTCGTCGTCAAATTTAGGGCTAGTACACACAACACGTGATTTGTGACGGACAAATCATTACACTCACAAACTGCAGGTTGTTAGTTTAGTTACATTAACGTCCCATTTTGAAGCATCACGAGGGCTATTCTAGGACTCTCGTAATTATTAACCGCGGTCTGATGACAACGACTACAGCCCACGAACTGCCGGAGAAGCAATTAAAGGCTTGAAGTATATTGGCATCAGTTGGGTAGTAAATTCAGTTTTGAGGGAAAGTTCTAAGCAAATGTGTCAGACAAGTCATTAGCGACACTCTTGCTCTATGGGAGGTTTGTGTGCACTGCCCAACTGGTATCACTGTACTTCAGGTTACTAATACCTTCTCCGGGCATTTTGTCGCTATTGATTTGTCCGACACAAATCGAACAAGCCATTAGTGACAAAATAGCCAAGAAGTAGAGTTGCCATGCGTCCCGTATATACGTGATTGCCACCGTATTTCACTACTGAGTCCTGTATTACTATTTGTCTCGTTTTCAGATGATTCTCAATCAAGTTTCTGAATGGGAAGAAATAGAAAGTATTATTGCATACTTATAATAATGAAACATTGATACCCGCAACATTGAGAATCTGTTCAATCAGTTTGCATATATAGAAGATTATTTAGAGAAAAATAATAGCAACTAACGGGTCTATTCTGGTACCCCCGGTTGGGGTCCGCCACCCCACCCCTTCCCCCCCCCCCCCCCCCCCCCCCCCCCCCCCCCCCCCCCCCCCCCCCCGGGGGGGGGGGGCATATTCCCATTCCTTACTTATTTTTGAGTATGGAGGAAAATTGAGCGATTTCATTGGCCCACTGCTACGAGACGTCATACGCGCACTAGTGTAGCTTATAGAATTTGGAGACAAATTATCAGTTGTAATATCTATACGAATATGCTCTGGCAAATCCATCTTTATCGCGAGTTAAAATGGAGAAAGAAAAGGCACTCGATAAAACACAAACGAAAGTCAGTAGTTCAATAATGGCAAAGTCCGAAAAGAACGAATAGCAACCTAAGCAAATTCGAAGTTCGCTTTTTGTGACGTCACCCCTTCGCGAATTGAAGCGGCGGAGCTAACCACTGAAATCGCTCTATTTTCCTCCAAACTCAAAATCAAGTAAGGAATGGGAATATGCAACCGGGGGTACCAGAATAGACCCCTTAAACTGCGAAGCAACTGTTAAATTGAGTATGGAAGAAAAATAGCTGAAGTGTTCTGCAGATACAAAGTATATTGATCAGAAGTCATGCAATTTGTATTTGCCATTCCAGCCCACAATACAAATGTGGAAAGAATATTTTCCCAGATGTCAGTTCAATGGTCGGACGAAAGAAACATGTTGTCAGGGAGACCATTGAGGCAATTTTAAAATGACTTGCGCCGAATTGTTTAATTATGTGAAAGAAGAAAATTATATAATTAAGATAGTAGAATCACCTTTAAAATATGGCTGGTCTAAAAAAGGCTTATCCTTGCATCTCTTTTTATTATTCTACGTGTTGATTTTATTAGATTGCTTAAACTTTGTTGGTTTTTTAAGAGTAAAATAAACTATCATCTACCTACTTTCTTATATTTTATTTCTTTAGCACTTAAATGTCCAGTATCAAAGCTTGGAAATTATGGCAGCCCGACCCAGAAGCGATTAGCGGCGTGAAATACATTGATAGCGTTTGGGCAGTGAAAACGGACCTTCTGCTGAGCTGAAGAGTTGGACATGTAATTAGCGACCGTTTTGTTCCATAGGAGTTGTCGCTCTTGTAGGTGAAGTAACAATCCAGTATAGTCGGAAGTGCGGCGTGAAATACATTGGCAGCAGTTGCGTAGAGCACACACACCTCCAGCGACGCAATACCGATGACGGACAAGCAATTAACCACAAAAGTAACGTACGTAAATTAAAGTAAAGGTGCTTTTATCTTTGAACTAAAGTGCTTTATCTTTATTAAGTAGTGTAGAAAAGAATTAATTTTAACCCCTTAACATACAAGGAAGACTCTGACACGAGTATTGAATTACAGAAGTTTTGCTATTGAAATTCGTATTTAATTCAACGTAACAATTAATTTTAAATACAAATTTCACTCGGACACACTTAAATTCCCCAAGTATCCTTTATCATCTTGAATAGATCGGAATAATAAAAAATATCCCAAATGGGTGGTGGGAGGTTAAATAAAATCATATGGCAAGGGGTTAAACGGCGCTGATAAATTGATTGATAATTGATATACCACATAATTGGAATTTACGTGAAATCAGTTAATTTTATAAGCGTTTCTTCGCCAACCATTTAGTCACTGGATTTCATGAAAGGGACCACTGTGAGAAATTCCAGCATTTAAGACTTCGCAAAAAAGAGGAATCGAGGTCAAAGAAAGCGCCTTCCTAAATAAAATCAATAAGATAGCCGATAAATATACGCTGATCAGCAACATTTCTCCCTGTTTAAAATTCAAACAACTCCGACTGGTTCGAGAGACTCCCGCTCCTTCATGGCCAACGGATTACTTTCCGCGTTTCGGGAATGAATAATGGATGAGTTGGCAAGTTTTCATCTCGGCGAGGCTCATAATAGATTACCCATATCCGATCCCTCAGGTGAACTTCCCCAGTGACGGCCTCTTGCAGCGTCATGGGACAATTATTTCAAAAATGGTGGTCAAACGACAGGTATTTCAAGTCGGTCTGTTTATCGGGTTGGATTGATAAATGAAAACTCATTAACTTCTTAACTGGTTTGTTTTCTCAGCTTCTGTTTTGGAAATGCGTTGTCATTTTAAGTCAATTGAAAACATAAAAGATAGTTGAAATGTTTGTGAATGCCACGCCATTTTTGTATCGAATTGTAACGTTTGTGAATGACTTGGTTTTAGTTTGTGAGTTCACAATAGCGATAATTCGACGCACGTACGGTATAAGGGAAAACCAGTAAAAGGGTTACACAGACGGTTGTAGAATTCAATTTTGAAAATCAGTTTTTGGATCCAAAACAGAACTGAGGCAAAGCTTCCGTTTCTATTTTTAAAAACGGGGCTAAAAATATTAATTCTTTTTAAAATTGTCATCTTCAAACCAGCGGGGGAATCGGAGTGTAGTCCCCTCCACTTTCTCAAATAATAGGGCACGTTTTGAGCTTAGCTTCGTCGTTATGGCACGTTTTGCGCTTAGCTTCCTCATATAGTCAGAAAAATCGAGAATACGCAATTTTGGCATCTTCCCATCGACCGGTTGGATCCAAAATTGAAACAGATCTACAATTTTGGTGTGAAGACAACAACCTAAATTTAATTTATTCAGCTCGTCGTGCTTTTGAATTATGGTGTTTATATACGTATGGATAAACACACACACAGGCAATCAACCCATTGAGGGATTTGGTCCAAAAATTGATAAATCTACAACACTAGTGATACAACCATGGGCCATATTTCATCCATCAAGCGCCTTTCATTTTCGAGTTGTCCTGTTCACACGCACACGAATGGAGCCTCCCGTAGACGGATTTCGTCCAAAATATGACACAGATCTGCAATTTGGGTGTAAAAATCACATACCAAATTTCATTAATCAAGCTTGTTAAGTTTTAGAGTTATCCTCTTCACACGCACACGAACGTACAGACACACTTCCCTTAGACGGATTTCGTCCAAAATATGACACAGATCTGCAATTTGGGTGTAAAAATCACATACCAAATTTCATTCATCAAGCTCAATCAGCTTTTGAATTACCGTGTTCACACACAGAGAACGGTTTTTAGGACTCAAGGAGATCTAAAAGGCATAAATTCATCAAAATTCCGAGCTCGGCGATTTCAATATTCTTTTTCTATGGCATCGCATACAAGAAAATAAAAATTCTGAATAATTTCTTTATTTTCTAGGGGAAATGACGTTACCTACGCATCTGATAAATGGAAAAACAGCCATGTTATATGTTTTATACATTAAATTAGTGATCATCGTTGGATAGATTAATAATTTTTTTCACTATTTGGTGGTAAATTTCGCTACGAAACTTGATTACTTTACCAGTTTAATTTTTCTGTCGCATTAATATCTGTCTATACGTACATACAATAAAAAAAATTTAATTTCTTTTTATTAAGCATCGATTTTAAACAATCTTACTTTTGTAACAGTTATAATTAACAAGATTTAACAAAGATATTAACTATAAATTAATTATTCAAAAATTAATTAAAACTCTTTGTAATATATAATTTTTTTAAATCTTCTGTTTCTTTTTTATACTTTTTCTTTTTTACCTTTTAATTTATATTTCTACTATTTACTTTTGTAACAGTATTATTATTTTTTTAATTTAGTGGCAACCTTTCAGGAGGCATCTCCACGAGACAATTCTCTAAGAATTCAAGAGCCTAAAAGACTTGGAAGTTTTTCAATTTCTAAACAATTTAAACGTTTTTAAGAATTGCAAAACAATGGTGAATTCAGGGGGGGAGGCTATGAAAATTTTGTATCGTCGTGACGAATGTAAAACCTCATGACTTATGTAAACTAAAACACTTTAACATTACAGACTTTACTCACCGGATAATAAGAATTATAAAGAAAACTGGGTACTTACGTATTAACGCCACCGAGGCTACAGATTGGCGGTAATGCGCCAATAAAGAGCAATCTTGTTTACAAAAACCGCCAAATTGGCGGCACTTACAAACCGCCAAATTGGCGTTAATACGTAAGTACAAAAACCGCCAAATTGGCGGCACTTAAAAACCGCCAAATCTGTAGCTGCGGTGGCGTTGGCGGCACTTAAAAACCGCCAAATTGGCGTTAATACGTAAGTACAAAAACCG
>BGPR01012177.1:0-45896 GCA_013235015.1 Araneus ventricosus
TGCTAACTGAAGACCGAAAAAGGATAATTGCTTCGCAAGAAATTTCTGAGAAAAAAATTATGATTCATTTGATGTGTGATTTCAAATAGATTTCAGTAATTTTGAAATCAATCTATAATTTTATATTTCCAAGAGCTGAAACACATAATATCACGTTTCAACACTTAGACAGCATACTTTTATTCAGTGTAGTCTGGTTTATAATATGTTTATAAAAATGTTCATCTTTAAAAAAATAACTTGGGATTTTCACTTTCTCGTATACAAAGTACACAAAGAAGAAAGACAAAAAATCCCACCGCGAGATTTTGATAATGTCCATGTGTTAGACCTGATTGAGTCCTTACAATACTTTTTTTGAAATTGTGTATTTCTGTCGGTGTATGAACACGATGTCAAATATCGAATTGTAGATATATTTCAGATTTTGAGCCAAATATCTCAACGATTTTTTTTTTTTTTGCTTTTGCTTTTCAATAAACTTTCACACATAGTTATTCAACCAGCAGGGAGCCGTTTAGGCTCCGAGTTCGGGGGTATGCTGTGGTGTTATGTCTTTTCGTGTGTATGTATGGGTGTGCAACTAAGATGAGAGATAGAGAAATATAAGAACAAACAACTAGTTAAATGAAATTTGTCACTTGATATTGAAATCAAAATTTTAATTCTGCAAATTTTGGCCCTATAATTGATTGTCTTCATTATACCAGGATGCTAAACAAAAGAAAATGCAAGAAAATCGAAAGGAGAATATTCACGATGGTAAAAATGAAGAATTCTCTGTTTGTGAATAATTTTTTGGAAAAAGAAATGAGTTAAAGGTGTAATACCTTATTTAATTATGACAACTTGCAATTGAAATTTAAATTAAAAATCAAAATGATTAAAAATTAGTATCAAATGTGGTGTTTTTAAATAGAAGTTGATTACTGAAGTTGTTTTTAGATTTAAAAAAATATTTCATTGTATCTCTGCCTTGCCTCCTTGCCTTACGTTTTTATTTAACCTCCTAATAAGATGCCACCACCCATTTGATATATTTTATGTTATTTAAATCGATTTAAGATGGTAAAGGATACTTGAGACATTTAAGCGTGACCAGGTGATTTTTGTATTTAAAGCTGGGCATTCACTTGAAGGCTAGCTATGTTATTTTTCCTGAGTCCGTTTTGTTTTCCAGTCATTTTAATCGAAAAATTACGCACGTCATTCACGTAGGCTCCTAAGTGCTCTACCATAGCTCTCCGATCCCCCTATTCCTTCTGCCACTCGGCGGCTTTCCGATTTCCTACCCTCGCCGCGATGTCCCAATCCAGGCAAACCCTTTGATGTACCGCTAGCCTCGTATCGGGGTCTCAAATTGAAATTTGAGCAGGAAGTCTTGGATTTTGAGTTGGTTGGAATTCCACCACTCAAAATAATTTCTTCTAAATTTTATAGGTTTTCGACCTTGACGATTGTTTTTTTCCTTCCCGCATTCCAAAAATTCCATTTTGGAATAGATGTGAATGGCCTGCTTAAAATTAACTGTTACGTTGACTTAATTACGGAATTAAATAGCGTGCGAGCACAAAAGAGCTGAGCGTATGACATGCAACGCCGACCAAGAAGGGGTTTATCTTAAACTAAAATGTTGATGTTGTGGTAGTTTCTGTGTCTCATTTTCATAACAATGCTTAAGACGATATTTTTTTGCCTTTCCAAAATCGCATGAATAATAGTATTGACATTTATTATTTATCTTTTGATTTTTTTCAATCGGAATTGATATGGAGATGAACTTTTTATTTATTATAATCAGAAGATCAATTTAGCAAACGAAGGACAAACATATTTGAATTTTCGTTGTTGATACAGATTCAAATTAGCTTTTAAATTATTTAGGAACAGATACCATTCTCTTGAAACCTAATTATTAGCTTTTGTGAATCGAAACAAATTATGCTTGCTGGAGAAAGAATCTTTTAAAATTATGAGTATTAAGTTTAATATGTTAGTTTTAAGGATTTTATCCAGGTTTTATACTAACAATTATTGTTGTTATATTCCAGTTGTGAATTTCCTTGTTGAATAAGTTATCGAAATTTATGCGTTTCTGTTATTTTATATATGCTTTCTGCTATTTTTTTTATCATTAAGAATAGTATAGTTAAATAAAAAAACAAGCCATGAAATGTGAAAAGTATTATCACAATACTTGATTTAATAGCAGTTGGTCTTATCAAGTGTCAATTTTGGCTTGTCACAATTCGTAATTTGATATAAATAGTAATAATGTGAAAGACATAACACTTATTACAAATAAAATGCATATCAAGAATGCATATAAAGGACAAGGCAATTATTAGTTTTATGATAATTTAAAATGAAATCGGTTTCACCCTTTATTCCATCTGTTTTCTTATCAGTTTAAAAATATTACTTGAAATGACTGAGGAATCAGCTGATAAGGATTTTTTTACTTTACGCTTGCAAAATCAGTCTTGAAACTAAGGCGGAAATCAGAATGTAAACAAAGCATTTTTTGTCAAGTTAAACATGTGCTTGAAAAACAAAGCCTTACCAGTATTTCCTTTTAACGTTAGTTAGAGTAAGGATATATTTTTCCAAAGCGCGCGACTGACGTGAAACAAGTTTTAAATATTTTTGCGTTTACAGGTAACATTAATGGAAAAATGTTTCATTAAAAATACATTGAAATCTACTTTTCGGTGAAAGAGCCATACCGAATTTAAAATGAAGGAATTACATTATACAATTGAATGATGCGAATTTACGTGACTTGACCGTCACTTCACATGCGTAACTGCGCATGTCACCGTTAAGTCGTGCCATTACATCACATCTTCTTCACTCCTGGATAATACGCATTGATTTCTAAAATTAAAATGATATCAACTTCTTTTATGTATCTTTTGAGCATGTATTGAACCTATTAATTTATAAAATTAAGAAAATTTTTATAAAATCTATGCATTTTGATGCAACTTATTAATTTTCTAATTAAATATTTATAATAATAAAACATCTTAAGTTAATTATTTTATTTCAAAGTTCATACATAAGGAACATGCTTAATTTACGGTTGCATTTAACTCCAAAACTGGTGCATACCATAATGAAATTAACGCTAAATTCCATATTAGAAGAAAAGGCAATTAAGGCGTCTACTTTATTTGTAAGAAAAATCTATTAAGTGCTAAAAGATTTGCAGTAAATATCGTTTACTATAGTGAATTTGTTTATTTGAAGCTATCAGTTGAACCAAATCCGTCATGAGTGCTGTAATAATTGCATGAGCGTGCTCAAACTCTAAGTCCGCTTGCGGCAGTCAACTGAAACGGAACTATCTCGTTGTGAAGTTACAAATTATTTCCTAGTCTTTCTCGACTTCACTGATGCTCACTGAACCAAGGATAGTGAGTAATGCATTTACTGTCTTGTTGAAGCTGAAAGTATTGCCTGTCACTGATTCCAAGACGTTTTCATTTCCACTGGAGTGTTGAAAGGAAAATGCCAAAGAAATCCACGATAGATGATCATAAAATAGAAGTAGGGTAGACTGAAAAGTAAATATTTAAGTCTATTCAACATTCATCCCTAAGTATTGTGAAATTAAGATCTAAAATTCCATTTGCTTAAAAATAAAATATCCATTGCGAAAATGAATGACTCAAGAAATTCCGAAATTGAGCGATATGGAAAGACAGGAGAAAAGTCAGTAGTATAAAATATAACGTTTTTTTATAGCAATACATTTATAATCTTGATGAATAGCACAATTACGATTTTTAAGTGGTACAGAGTACGTTAGTTAGTTACAATTGTCGTAAACAAACTAATGACAATTTGAAATTTAATTTTTGAATAGATTTTGAAGAACTCTGAAGGCTCTGTTGTGGGACTGGCTGCCAGTGGTTTTCTGGTTTTCCCTCCAAGAGAAAGTGAAATATGTACCAGCTGGCCCAGAAAACCCTCCAGGAAACAAACTTACCCCCATATATATCAGCTAAATCAAACTTTTGCCTCAGATATTATCTAGGTGCTCCTGGCAGTATTGACAGTAAGAAAATGCCACAGTTCGTCTTAATCATGAGTTCTTGAGTCATGAACTTGGCCAATTATGCTAGAGTAATGCCATTAAAACCACCATTACAGTTCTAACCAAAAAGAAGAAAAAAATCTGATGCTTTTTTATGACCATTCTTTTCTTCTTCACTTTTTATTTTAATTTTATTTATTTGTCTATTTATTTATTTTTTAACCTTGTTTCCTCATGTTATGAAAATTACTCTCCGAGATTTTGCAATCTGTCAACCACTGAGTTTTCCTACTCTGCAATGAAAAGAAGTGCCTTAATTTTGTCCGCCCTATATAAAGATAAATATTTGTTTGATCACGAAACAAGTCCATAAATTTGTATTTAAGACTGCAAAAGCTTGACGGAAGCTGATACACGGTGTCCTACAATAAAATATGAATGGAGACAAAAGAATACCCGACCCTGTCCGCATAGAATATAACCTTTGCCTCCTAGAAAGCCAACTCATATTTTTTTAATTGCTTCATTAAAAGCCATGGTATATTATATCAAGGTATTATAACTTAGAAAATATATTTGTTTTGAAAGCAGGAAGAGCCAGCCTTAAACATATTTTTTTCATAACATGAATTTAAATTTTTCACTTTAATGCTTTCAAATTCTCCTGAACCTTAATAGTACCAAATTTGTTGTTCTGAAAGCCAACTGAGCCTAGACAACTAGTTTAATTATCCATTGTTTGCTGTTAAAGCTTATCGTTCCATAAACATTGCAGTGAAGTATTGGTTTTATCGTGCCTGTTGTTTAATAAGTGGATTGTGAAATGATGAGAGGACCTTCGCATGAGAATTTGCAAGAAATATTTATCGAGTCTTAAGACAAATTCTTAGCTTTCAAATAACGTTATCTAAATTCTGCACACTTTCTTATTATGATGTAGCCTCGAATACAAATGTGATTTCCATACCTCAAACGATGTACTGAGGCAATTTCGCTTAATTTACTATATCATGTAATATATACAGAAAACTGCTTGTTACACTAGACTATGATGCCCTGTTAAATATTAAAATCACATACCATAAAACAAATAGATGAACAGATTTATTACTTGTAGACACTCTTTAAAGCTGCTGGTTGAAAGTAAGTAACAGCTAAACAAGACTCCGTACAAAATGCCACACTTCAAGTTTTCGAAAATCATGATTAACACAACCGGCGGTAAAAGGATTTTATATGAAAAATGAACGTTCTGAGGAAGAAGGTCAACTGAAAATCATAAAATCCTTGTTAATGTAGTTATTTGTTTAGTAGTTTTTAAAAATTAATACAGCAAAAGAAAAGAAAAGATGATCATGTATTGCTCTTTGTAGCTGTCAAGTTTCGGAAAAAGCTTCCAAGATGACAAGAAGTTGTTTCAAAGTATCAGTAAGAAATAGACGAATATTTATTCGATTTGATATTTGACAACTTACCATTTAAGGCCGACAAACCCTTATCACGAGGATAGCCAAAAAAACTTTTCCTGAATGAATAATTAATGTATCTAACAAGAATTTTAATTGACCCAGTTGGTTTTTGGCAACCAACTGTTATTACTAAACACCGTTTCACGTGACTAAAATGTGGACATCTTCCGTTCCGATTTTCATCGGTCTACTTCAAGGAAAAACAGTCTGTGTTGAAAATAGTTTTTAAGGTTATTTATTTGACAAAGAGCATGACGACACTTTTAAATTTGTGAGCTTGACAGATCACATTTTTTATAAAATTGTGATTTTTTTACCATATATTTAAAAGAGAAGAAATTATTTAATCATCGACAAGGTCGTCTGGTCAGAAACTCCCATTACCTCCCGACAGTTATCAAATGGAATAGAAATATTCTGATATTTTGTATCCATAAAATCCAATTTACTTTGCGGTCTAGTATTTTACGGATTTCCAAGGTCAGAACTGAGTCAAAAAATTTTTAATAAAGGAAGCGGAGAAAATCCATTGGTCCACGTGTTCGAACTACATTCACTTATATACAAGGTTAAAAATGTTAAGACTACATAAATTTCAATTATTTAGCCATTTTAAGGAAATGAACAACTTATTTTTACCTTCTAGCAAACGAAGTACACAGACAGAAAGTTCTATAATTGTCAAAAAATTCGACCTCGAGATTTTCATTAATTTCCGGTGACCTTGTGGTACTGACTTGACTTCGGGGCCGAAGAGTTCCATGTTCGAAACCCGATTCCACTGAAGATCCACCGTGTATGGGGCCTGTTGCACCTTAAATCATATGTAGTGGCCAAATATCCTCCCGTTGGTGTGGTGTGGAAGTTTGGAGAGGGGGTACCAGCTCAGGTGTTGTCCTCGTCACATGGCCGCGGTTGAAAATTACGAGGTCCGTTCCAAAATAGCACTCGTGTTGCTTCAAAACGGGACGTTGATATAACTAAACTAAACCATTAATTTCCACTTTTTAAATCTCCCTGAGTTTGAAAAGAAACAGTTTTTGGAATTATATTCGCGCATCTGTATGCTCATTTGTATGTCCGTGTGAATGTGCACACGATGACTCAAAAAAGAGCGAAATATGTGGATGAATTGCTGTCGATTAATTGCTATCATGTATCAAATTTTTGACCAAATCCATCAATGCGAAGATTGTTTTTGTGTCTGTTTGTATGTGTGTGTAAGTGAGCAGGATAACTCGAAAAAACAACACTTTATACGGAAGAAATTTGGCCAGAGGTATATTAACAAGTAAGAAAGGCACACACTATAATCGTAGATAAACTTCTAAGCAAAATCTGTGAATGGGAACTTTTCTGTCAATGGGAAGACTTATTTATTTTTAAACAATCTTTCCTTTTGGGTTCGAAAACAAATGAAACATTGCCATATTTGCAAAGATTGTTTTTACTTATTTTTACTAACTTTATGTGTGGAAGTGGGAAGTGTGCCAGAAAGTAGAGGGAAAACATTTTCTATTTTTTTTTTAATCAAATAGATGTTTTCCTAAGTTATTTCATGAGTAACAATTTGTTCACTATAGTTAATGAACTATGATTCATTAAAGTGTTAGAGAACTAAATTTATTTCTTCACATTAACAAATCCTTATTCAATTCTTTTCAATTCTTCGTTTTTTAAAAGTTGCTTCAATAAAGAATGAAAAAAGATCAATATTTAACTACGAGTAAGTTTCTACTAATGGAAAATCTTGCGTTTTGCATTTTAATAATTAACTTGAATAAGAATTAGTATGAGCTAGACCAGTAGCGGCGAATCGGGGAGTGAAGGGGGGGCAACTGCCCCCCACTTTTTGCGGAAAAAATTAAAATTTTTATCTTATTTTAGCGGCCCAAAACTAGGAATTATAAAAAAAAGGAAAGTTGATAGTTAAACCAGGAAATTTAAATATATGATCACTGGTTCTTGATGTTCAATTAACGCTCTGACGAAAATTTGTAGCCGGATGTCTTGAAATGTCAAAAAATTAAGAGAACCGTCGAAATTGCTATCAATGTTACCTGCCATCCCCCCCCCCCGCATTAAGACTTCGTACCTCCTAATGACTATTGTCAGATGGGTGGAAAAACGAATTTTTTCAATCAGTATGTTGAATTGAGTTAATAATTAGTTTCTCAAAATAATAAAATCTTCCAAATAAGTAACATTTTGTATTGAAAAATATACAATGTAAAAGAGTAGAAAACCAAAATTGCCGTTTGTTAATAAAAAAAAAAAATCTTTCATCTGAAATGTATGCAATAATAACAAATAGAAAAAATATTGAAATACAAAAACAAAGGGGAAACTACATTTTTTAAAATGATAACTCATTATAATATTAAAATTTTCTCTTTGGAAATAGAAAAGGAAAGGTTGTTTAATGAATAACTGTAGAAAAGAGACAAAAAATAGCATACCTGAAATTTGTTTGCAAGAACAAATGCAGAATATTTTATTTTGCTGTACGGCTGATACTCCGAATGCGAACGAACTGTTCAACCGAAAATTAAGCTTCTGAAAAGACTCCTTAGATTGCCCGTCGTGTTTCACACAATCCAATATTTCAGATTCACTAATATTGGTTTAATTCTGAGGGATAGATGAAACAGATTACCTTTTAACAAGTACCTACGATGAATTTATCGATGCTGCAAAACCACACTTTTAACAGAAAAGCGAGAAACTCCTGTGGTATGCGCTTCATCATCGCTTAGCAGTCCTGATGGGCACAAGGGTAACAGATGTGCTCAATTTAAAGCTAGATAAGCAGAAGATGAAGCACTCCTCTAGAGGTGTCTCTTTAAACTGCCTGGGAAAGACAATCTGCTGGCCATTAGGTAAACAGATGTGGATCCTCACACCAGTCCCTTACCCTGAATGTAATACTCTTGGGAACAAGGAATGTATTGAATGCTATCACCTGCAGTTTATCTTCAAATGACTGACATGCACTTTGTGATGTCAAAGGCAGTCACTGCCTAAAGGCAGCAATCACCATATAGCACCAGCAGGGATACGAACCCTTTCTTCCGCCCTGCAAAGGAAGGATTTTACGACCTTTTATTCTTATATGTTTATTCGAAAATAAAAGCTTCGGAAAACCGGTTTAAGCCATTTCCCGAAGACGGCAGGACATATAATTCGCAGTCTCCAGTTTCTGCAATGCTTACAAGTATATTCGAATAAAAGGAAAGAAACCGAAACAAAGCATTTTCATTTTGAAAAATCCGTCAGCGGCTCCGGGCCTTGTGCGTTCGCCCCCCCCCCCCCCCCAGGGCTTCTTCTTCTTCTAACCCACGGCAGCCGGCCTACCCGTGAAGGTGTAAGGCCTTGGCAAGGACTGCCGGGGAGGAGAGCCGCCCCAGCCCCAAGACAGCATTTATTCTTTATCAAGAAAAGGTACAAAACACCAATTGGGTGTGAATACAAAAATAGAATAATTAACAGCAACCAAATATAGCAAACATATGATACATAGACTAAATTACATCACCCAATTAGGGAGCGCGCTAAAAACAGAAGAACTAGCCTACATCAGCAGCTAACAAAACAATCTAAAACAACAACACAACGAACACACATGAACATATATACACACCCCGTGGATAAGGGGTAAAGGTCAAAGACCCCAAAAGTCCCAGTGAATAAACAAGATAATCAGTAATTAATCACCAAAAATACAACTCAGGTACAAAAACAAAAAATCAGCTAAGACAACCAAATACAATAAAATAAAATCAAACAAGTACAAATTATTAATAATTATCTTAAATAAAACAACAAAATGGACAGTACAATGATATAAGCCTCTAAACACATATTAAACAACCAAAGAATAAATTATAGCATTAATAAACATTAATAAACAAAACCAAAAGTAGCAATCTCACTGAAAAATAGCCAGAACATCAATAACAGTAAATAGCACTATATACAAAACGAGGATTTCCTCCAATTATACAAAACCGAAGATCCCACAAACATGAACAAAGCAGAAACCAATAAACTCACTTACAATCAAAAGAAACCGGATATAAGGTACACACTTCCTTCAAATAAACAAAACCGAAAAATCAACTATGCTAAACATAATGTTAATATACATCTCCTCCAATTAAACGAAACCGAAAAACCCCCCCAGGGCTGGCCCTGCTATCGAACGTGCCTCAACGTCTGTGAATATGCTTGCTGCACAGTACCTGGTGTGAAATTAACTACGGTAAGGAATGTCGCCCGTGTGATCAAGAGAAGTTACAAAGCACAATTACTAGGTACGCAAACAAAACTTAACGTTTCCTTCTGTATTGCGTTTCAATTTTCCCCCTATCGCTGTTTATAAAGAAGTTATAGCCATTTGTAATCGGTGCAATCGTTTTAAATAAACCTGTATTCAATATGCTTGTTTCATTTTCAATCATATACATACCTCTTTGTGTAACTTTATAGTGGAAAAATATTTTTGTGGTGCATAGTGTTGTTATGATGCGGTCAGGATTTCCCTGGTTTTCCTACACGTGCATCGAAAAATGTACGCTCCTCAAGAAGACCTCCAGGATGGGTTTTTCCATTCGTTAGGAAACACTCTTCGGAGAATCGATAAGAGCCAATTAAGCTGTTCTTTTATCTTTTTACATCAAATGGGAATGACGATGCTAGAACTACCCCAAATAGCTGTATTTATTAACCTTTTACCTTTTGGGATCCTTCTTTCTTTATCAATTTTTATCTTCAATTTAGTTATAAGTATTATACATATTATATTCATTGCTTGTTTAGTGGAAGCTGTTCAACTGAAACAATAAATTTAGCTGTAAAAGTTCTTGAAAATACTTCTTAAGTTTGATGTATTTCAAATTATTTGTATGCATCGCGGAATTAACTCTTAAATGCCGTGTTGCTTTTAAATAACATATCCAATTTTGTCTTCTAAAATATTGAGAATAAGACTGAAGCTCTCATGCCTGTTGTTGCTATTAGGATATATACTCAAAATGTTGTTAAATCAATTTACAACTTATAGATGGCAACCTGAGAGCTGATGAAAAAATAAAAATAAGTTGATGTCTTTCACTTGCGGCTGCAACTTTTTTCTTTGTTCGCACGCTTGAGAACACCATATTGTAGAACAGTAATTGACGACTTGCAATTTAAATTATGCATTTAATTTATAAATATACACGAGTATTCAGGATATTCAACTTCCACACAGTTCAGTATTAATGTTCGAAGATTTAACTTAAAAAAATATATGAATTTGTGGAAAAATCTTCATCATTTTGTTTCTTTTAGAGATCAAAAGCAATTCGGCTCTTGCAATGCCTATATCTTTCTGATTATTAACAATAGCAAACTGGAATTTTTATATAAGCTGCGCTATATATCTGGCTTCAAAATTATTAAATTAAAATTATGTTATGTTCCGCACATGCGCCGTAAAATAGTATTTACTACAAATGCTCATATTTTCTCAAATATTTAAGGTATTTATTTTAAATTTTAATGCAATACTTATGCAACATATTGTCACTTATTATACAACTGTTACACAATTTCGTTGAAAACTCTGTATGTTATAAGAAAAAAACATATGGAAAATTTGGGATTTTTTTTAAACTTTATATCTCCCAGAATATTCGTGCTATTTTTACTAAAATGCTTGTGCACATCAAACGAAACGATTGATGAAAATTTCAATACATTATCAGCGTTCGGTGAAACAGGATGAGTCAAAATACCTTTTCGGCTTCAGCACATTCTGGTCGCTCGCTTAAGTGCCCTCGTGACCAAATCTTCACTGTAAAATGCGACTTCCGGCGATTGTATATCCACGATTCTCAGCAATTGATTGTGTAACCATTGTAAAAAATGTTTCTTATTTTTTGGACACTAGTGTATAATCTTCATGTAATGATCACTTGTTAAATTATGTTTATCTACTTCGTTGCGCTTTGCAGTTATAATGTTCACACGGGCAGACTGACAAATGTTTTTTCCTTTGACCGAATCTTAACCAGAATTTCAAAAAAAATGGCAATTTTGGTGTTAAAACCACTTGCACATTTCCTTAGTATAGGTTTCTCTATTTTTGAGTAATCCAGTTCACATGCATATTGACGTATATGTAGTGTTGCCATACGTCCCGTATACACGGGACTGTCACCGTGTTTCACTATTCAATACCGTTTTCTCCCTAAACATAGCTATTGGTAACACTCAGTTTCTATTGAACTAGATTGTTTATATAAAAGATTATTTAGGGAAAAACAATACCAAACAAAACTGCAAAGCTATGAAATTGAGTGTGGAATAGGAATGGTTGAAAGGTTTTGCAGATACAAAGTATATTGATCAGAAATCATGCCTAATAAAGCTATGGGAATACGTATTTGCCATTCCAGCCCACAATGCAAGAGTGAAGAGAATATTTTCCCTTATGTCAACTCAATGTTCGGACGAAAGAAACAGGTTGTCAGTGGAGAAAACGGATGGCATTTTGATTTGCCATTATAATTTTAAGCCCAGTTTTATAATTATGTGAAAGATGAAAATGTCATAATTAAGAAAGTAAAATCAATTCTAAAATGCGAAACGGCTAAAAAGGATTAGCTGTTATATTTTTTATTTATTCTACGCGTTCATTTTATTAGATTGCATATTGATTTTCTTTTATCAGAGTAAAATAAGCCATTATACCCATCCACATTTTTCGTGTTTTATTAATTTTGCACTTAAACGTCCCGTATCAATGCTTGGCAATTATGGCAACCCTAAGTATAGACAAACATTCTACCCGCAGACAAATTATGCTTAAAACTGTGATACAGATCTACAATTTGGGGCTAAGATCACATGCCGAATTTCACTTTTTAGAGCTTGTTCCATTTTTGAGTTAATGTGTTCAAAGACATTATTCTAAAAATAATTTTTTTCCAAACGTTCCACGTTTTAGACATCCCTGAGTCCTAAAAACACAATTTTGGTATTATGTCTGTCTGTGTGTCTGTGAATACGATAACTCGAAAACTATTAGAGATACAGGGATGAAATTTGGTATGTGATCTTTACACATAATTTGTAGGTTTCTATCATATTTTGGACAAAATCTGTTAACGGGAAGTCTGTCTGTCCGTGGTCATGTGAACACTATAATTTAAAACTAGAATAGCTAGATGGATAAAATTTGGTACACAGTTTTATCATCATGAATGCAGGTCCGTATCAAAGTTTGGACTAAATCCGTCGAAGGGTTGATGACCTGTCGGACTGTATAATAGCGTACTATTAAAAATTATATCTCCTAAACCCTTTGGCATAAATAAATAAAAATTGGTATGACGGTAGATAGCATTAATTATAGATCTGTGCCCAAATTTCGTTTCAATCGGTTAAAAAAAGGCGTTCAAATCGCATATTCAATTTTTACTTTCTCGTATACGAAGTATACAAAGAGAAAGTATTGTAATCGTCAAAAAATTCGAAACTCGAGATTTTGACGAATCTCCATGTTTTAGACCTCCCTGAGTCCGAAAACCACAATTTTGGAATTATGTCTGTCTGTCTGTGAACACGATAACTCGAAAACTATTACAGCTGCGGGGATGAAATTTGGTATGTCGTCTTTAAACATAATTTGTAGGTTTCTATCAAATTTTAGACAAAATCCGTCAAAGGGTCGGCTGTCTGTCGGTATGTATAATTTACTTTAGAAAAGAATCCGTATCTCCACGCGCATGCGTACTGGAGCAATCTTCTGTGCATGCGAAAGTTACGGAGCGAATTACGTCAGTTTGTCCTTGAGTTGTCCAAGAGCGGAAAATCGGTAAGCATCTCTTTGAAATTGATTCTTTATCTAGTTTTTACTTGCGTACTGCAAGTAAATAATCTCTGTGCATGCATTAGCGGAACTTGCTAGAAAATAAATATTGCTAAGTTTTAATACATACGCATCTCTTTGAATTTGATTCTTCCCCTAAATACTTTACAATCGCTACAATCTACAATGAAAAACCTTCTGATACTCATCGCATTCTAGGTTACAGTAGGTTCGAATTTTTTATCCACGCAGGGGGAGGGGAAATAACAAATTTTTGAGAAGTACACGAGTAAGTTTAGGGGAGGCCACTGCCGCTGGTTTTACTTGCGCACTGGAAGCAATCTCTGCGCACGCGCAAGCTATTCAGCAATAGCGAACGAGGTCATTTTCTCCTGTTTTCTTTTTGCTCGCGCACGCCCACGCATTAACGGAGATTGCTAGAGTGTGATAGAAAATAAATATTTGCTAAGTGTTAATACATGCGCATCTCTTTGAATATGATTCTTCACCTAAATATTTTACAATCGCTATAATCTACAATGAAAAACCTTTTGATAGTCATTGCATTCTGGGTTACCGTAGGTTCGAATTTTTTATCCACGCAGGGGGAGGGGAAATGACAAATTTTTGAGAAGTATACGAGAAAGTGTAGGGGGTGCAACTCCCGCTGGTTAAATCTGAATGGATAAATAAAGATCTAGAAGACATAATCTCGTTATCGCACAAGATAGGTTTCCCTTTAAGACCTCGCTTTTCCGTATTAGTTTTTGTTAAATGCATATGTAAGTAAAAGATCAAAAGTCAAAGGTTTCCATCGTTTAATCTTTTATTTTCAAAAGAAAAAGAAAGATCTCACTAAAAATAAAACATAATAAAACTTACAAAAATAAAATTCAAATACAAATGCAATCCTTCTTCATTCTTCCGTTTCAGCTCATCAAAAAATATGATTATGCACGTTTTGTTAAATAATTGCCTCTGTTGGGTTGAATAAGCAGAGCACTGTTTGCTTATGAACACGTGTTGAAAAATAAGAAGGAGGAACATGAGTTGATTCAACTCTTTCAAGCTCTTCAATAGTCACTAAAAATAATTGTCTAAAGACATATTTTATCGAACTTGAATGATGAAGAAGCGTTTACTTTCACAACCATAAATTAGAAAAGAATGAAATATTGTTTGTTCTGGCACACTTTGCTTTCTCATAATCTTATCAAAACATGTCACGGTTGACTCACTGACATTATATAATGTATGAAGTGAAACTCTCGTTTTGATGGTATTAAAAAAGTCAAACCGGAAAAATTTCTGTATAAGCTGTTTCTGAAAATTTCTGTTCATTCAATAGAATGCCAGTCTAGCGTAAAATAAACTAATAATTAAATGAAAAATCGTTATTTTTGCGTAGGTGAAGGTAAGGTAAACATATAAAAGTTTTCAAATCACAATCTAGCTGGAAAATTCTTTATAATTTGAACTGGAGACATGGTTCGGATAATCAAATTAAAATAGTACAGAAAATTCTACTCCAGTCGAACAGGGAAACAGTAACAATTATTTTTGCGCATGATCACAATAATTTTAAGTTATTGTGATCATAATCTAATGATAACAAGGATTTATTATAATCATCACAATTATCTATAATTTTTGTGATCATATCTGCAATCACTTCTGCTTCTATAGCCTTAACATCTTAACACCACACCATGCCTCTATGTCAAGAGGCCATATGTTTCCTATTTAGCTTGGCTTAAATGTAGATATTAGTAAAAAAATTACACTATATGGCATATGAATGAAAAGAGAAAAATTACATTGCATAAGTATATAAAGGTAATCGACTACGAGATTGTATAAAGGAAAAATGATGCGCTATGTTTGGAGTTCAAAAATACAGTAAAAACTGCACAGAAATATAAATGTAAATATTGCTTTATAGGTGAAATGCAAAGATAATGTTAAATAGACACATAATATTTTAGGATAATGTTCAAATACAATACAACTTCTTTCATATGTTGTTATTCACTATGATGAATGTTTTCAACTTATGACAATTGTCGATGATAAGGCGTTTTTTTTAAAAAAATGTGAAACCTTAACAAGCTATATTCTGGAGCTGAAAACCCTTTCTGAAAAGATCCAAGCTACGGTAAGATTCTTTTGCATATTTATTCGTGATTAATACAAAGTTTCAAATATAAAGGTTACAAAAACTTTTGTAATTTCATTCTTTGATACTTTTTTAATATTTAAAATAGAATCAATAAAGTGAAATCCTCGCTATTTCAAGTTCAATTAGTTGAAATAAGCTAGTTAAGCTTAAGTTTTATTATATTTTGGGAAGAATACCTGGAAATAAAATGTTGAAACACCGTAAGTATAAGAATATTGTTATAAAATTTATTATTTTATTGATCCCACAGTAAAAGAATTTGCCAATTTATATTCCTTTTAGGTTCTTATTCAATTTTTATCAACGGTAAAATATTCCGTTCTTCAGTTTATCTTCTATTTATAGACAAATTAAAAGCCCCGAGGATACCCTTAGGAAAGAAGTTTTCTCAATGAAGCTAAAGCTGAAGACTGATGTTTCCACTTTCCTTAATGGCAGCAGAAAAAAAGTTACGCAACGATTCCTTCGATGATATTTAGAACCAATCGATCCAGTCCTTCATTCATAAACTCCAAGCCCATGATTACGTTCTACGTCACCATGGCAAATAATACGCAGGTGAAAATCCCCAACCCTCTTTCTATTCTGGAGAGGAGTGCAAGTGAAATCAACCAGTTCTCATCACCATTACACATAAAGGTCTTGGTTCACTGTCCTGTTGAGCAAGACGGGAGAGAAAAAAATGAGCGGTGTGGCCTACCCTTAAGGGAATGTAGGGGCCACCACCTCTTGCAAATGTCGCTTTCTATGACCTTCATAGGGTAGAAAATGGGAGATCAACCACATGTGTCTTGACAAGAAGAATGTATATGAACTTCGAGGTCGTTAATCTTATGTTTTCAACTCTGTTGAAATCACGGGGGGAAACCTAATCTCCAAAATTATATAATTTATATAGCATGCTTCCCATCTTTATTGCAACTGCGTGTCTATTTTTTTTCCCAAGAAGATATGCTTATAACATTACTTACACTTTTTTGAAATATCATCTGCATATCAGTCTTAATTTACATTTTGTGTCAGTAGTATCTCTTTTTTTAATTATGCTGAGGATGATAATATTCTAAAAAGGCTCCGTTAGGAATTTTAGTATGTCTTGCAAATTTACGACTGACATGAATCAACTGTGTGTAGATAGTTATTTGGTTCAGAGATTCGACGTAGAATAAATTAAGTCAAAATTGTTTTTAAAAAGCACTTTTATTAGTGTGATAAAAAAAGATTTTTTTCATTTTAATTATTTTCTATTTTTTATTCTAAAATTTATAGTTCATTTTTATAAATATTTATAAACATTTTTTTCTAAAATTCATTACCAGATGGCGTCACGTGTATGGAAACACAATTTAATTAAATCAATCGATTACTAATTGTATGATTAACTGACTATTAAAATAGGGTGATTTCGCAAGCGTTTAAAATTTCAGCACGTCAAGGAGTGAAAAATCGATTACAAAACTCTATGTTTACAAACATGAAACAAATCAAGATAAATAAAAGTTTATAAAAATAGATTGTTCAGTCTCTTTGTTCAATGTCCTTCAAACAAAAATTAAGAATGCATTATTTCTTGGCTTTTTGTTCTAAATATTTTGTTTAGATTCAGAAGTAGGTCACATGTGCCGAATATAATTACTTTACTTGCAAATGTAATTAAATTTTATGTAGAAATTTCATTTCAAAAAGTAAACTTATGATCTAGATCAGCAAAACGAAGTAAAACGAAAGCTGAATAGACTACACATATTCACGTTATATGAAGTGTAGGGAAGAATCGTCGCATTTGGACTACCTGTACATTTTTTAATGTACACTTATGGAGAAGTAATTTTAATAAAAAACAAATAATAGAATTTTTTGGCAGTTCATTTATCTTCAGAACAGTGCAATTAACTTTTTATGAATACACTTTAAATTAGGAAAAAAAGCAGCTAGAAATGTCTCATTGGTCCAATCAAGGCAACCGGTTGCCTATATTGGACCACTGGCTGCCCAGATTGGGCCAACGAATTCTTTTAGCACAATTAAAGCAAAAATATTCTTTGATTCTCAAAATCACACTATGCATGAACCCAAGAATGGCATATTATGCACTGTATCACTCCCTCTTCTCCCTTTTTATCCTCATAAATGATATAAATGATACGTATCCTAAGTTTTTATAATTTTTGATCCAATATTTGATTACTTTAGTGCCCTTTTATTGTTTTTTCCTTTTGTTGTACGGAAATAATCTGTTTTGATGCATAAAATTTTATTTATTATTTTATACATTATTCCAACAAATTTGAAAATAGTCCATATGCATGAAATTCTTGGTTAGGACATCAACGTAAGTAAAGAATAATGTAAAAACATAGGTTACAAGAATTTTGCATTCATAAATAATTTATAAATTATATTTTTTATACTTAGTAATTCATAAGTGCTAAGGAAAAAAAGCCAAGTCAATCTATGCTTAATGAAAAAAGTTAAATGCTGTTATATCAAGCATGAAACGTCACGGAAATAAAACATGCATTAGCAAATCAGAAAAAAAGAGTTATTCTTTTATTTAAATTTTTGTGAAACATTTCGGAGTTTTATTACATTTCAATAAATTTTATATATTTCTTATCAATAAATCAGAAAATCGATGTATTTGATTGATTACTCTATAATAATGATCGTTAACTCAATTATAGTCGATACATTAATGATCATCTATAGCATCTAAATGGTACACTCATACACGCAAACAGTAGTTTCGACAAACAGGATTAAAATAAATACCTTAAAAGATTAAAATGGTAGCAAGAAGATTAAAAAGTTAACAAGGAATAAATTATCTTAAATTATGTTTCTAGGGCCACATAATCTACTTTGTTAAAAATAACTGCATTTATCTTATCGAAAATCTATATATGATAGAGAAAACAAGAACATAAACATTTATTTGGGTGAATTAATTCAATGCTACTTCATTTGGAGCGTAACTTATAAACTTTTTTTAACGCTAGATTAATTAATCAAATCCATAGAACTGATTTTATAATTTCTAAATATTTTTATATGTGCATTGAAACGCAGAGAACAGTTTTTCAGATTTTTTGATAAATAAAATAACAAAAACCTTATTTAATGATGAAGTTATATAGGTCGGTTACAAAAATTAATAAAAAAAATAATAATGTTACAACTGCAGTTTTTTTAAAATGACAGAGCAAATAAAAAAGTTTTTTTTCAGATAGGTGGCATACCATTTCAGCGTTCTAAATTTGTTGTAGAGAAAGATTTCCATATGCAATGGCTACCGATCAACAGAAGCCGATGCGTGTTTTCTGCTTTCCTTTTTTAGTTTTTCTTGAATCTCTCGAAAACTATCCAGTTTTAGAATTGCAATTGATTTAACAAATTAAAGAGCGTAAAATTCCCTACAAATACATGCTTTTATTTTCCTTCGAGTTTTAAAAGTTTCGCAGATAATGTCTCTCAAACATGGGAGATGTCCAAAAATTAACGACCACCCAGACCACCGTAACCGTGCGTTACCTATCTGAAACTAGCGGAAGTGTTCTCCCCTGAACTTTCTCGTATACTTCCCCAAAAAGGTGTCATTTACCCTTCCCCTATGTGGCTCAAAATATTCGAACCTACTGTTTCTCAGAATCCAATGACTATCAGAAGGTTTTTCATTATAGTGATTGAAAAATATCTAGGTAAAGAATCAAATTCAAAGAGATGCCTACCGATTTTCCGCTCTTACCGGCTCAAGGACAAACTGACGTAATTCGTTCCATAGCTTTCGCGTGCACAGAAGATTGCTTCCAGTACGCATACGCGTGGAGATCATGGATTCTTTTCAAAAGTAAATTATCAGACCGACAGACAGTCAGCCCGTTGACGGATTTGGACCAAACTTCTATACGGACCTACATTCATGACAATAAAACTGCGTACCAAATTTTATCCATCTAGCTATTCAAGTTTTTGAGTTATAGTGTTTGCATGGCCGCGGACAGACAGACAGGCAGACTTCTCGTAGACGGATTTTGTCCAACATTTGAGAGAAACCTACAAATTATGTTTAAAGACCACATACCAAATTTCATAGCCGTAGCTCTAATAGTTTTCGAGTTATCGTGTTCACATACAGACACACATAATTCCAAAATTGTTTTTTTCGGACTCAGGGATGTCTAAAACGTGGAGATTCGTCAAAATCTCGAGTTCGAATTTCTTGACGATTACAATACTTTCTCTTTATATACTCCGTATATCAGAAAGTAAAAAGAAACTTTTTATAATGCGTTCTCATTTTAAAAAAAAAGTAGTTGTAACATTATCAGTTTTTTTTTATTAATTTTTTGAAAGGATCCAATAATTTATGACCACCCTGTATATTGAGGCTTTTGATAATTAGGAGAAAGGAGCATCAAAATATCTGATAATAAAATATTTAACGATATTAAATAATAAAATATTTAATATCGTGGGTTTTTCTCACGATGTCCATGTATGATAGCTCTGCCTAGGTAGCTGCCGTTTCTTAACAGTGGTTTTGCCACCTCGTTATACACTTGGTGGATGATGAGGCGGTATTCTCTGACCAGAACCCGTAATAAATGCTTTCGACCATGGTGGCCTCGACACAAGGCCTCCACTTCAGGACTGGAAGATTCTGGGTTCGAAACCCAATACCTCTAAAAGTCTGTCTTAATATGTGTCTGGCGCATGTGAAACCTGACGTCAAAGGTCAAATGATGTCCCGTTGGTTTTAAGTGGAAACCTAGAGAGAAAAATAAAATAAAAATTTAATTAATTTAAAAGTTAATTAATTTAATCTTGTAATGGACAATACCTTCTTAAAATATTTTTTTCTAATCATAAAACGAAAACCTGAACCTTTTTCGTAATTATCAATTTTGTAACGGACAATGTTTCTTTAAAGTATCACGTAATTATTTTTCTTATCATTAAATGAAAACCTGAAATTTTTTTTTTAATTTTCAATTTTGTAATGGACATTGTTTCTTTGAATTTGTATGCAAATTTTTTTCTAATGTCAGATAAAAGAATCTGAAACAATTTGTGGAAAAAAGTAACAGAAATGTATCCAGATAGCGATAAATAAATTCTCTAAATCGCTAAAGGAATGTGCGAAGTCAATTTTCTTAAGAAAGAAAAGCGCAGAAACAGTAGGGCGAGGGGTAGATTGTTTATTCAACTGGTAATGCAAGTAGATATCTTTTCCCCGTTCCTCACGTGTTTGGTTCCGATACCAAAAAATAACACGTTTCTTCGTTATCAAAAACACGTGAGGAACGGGTACCTCGATATCAAAAATGTATGTAGAACGAGTTTGGGCTGAAGCCTGCTTTTTTTAATTAATAGTAATGGAACAGCCTAACCTTTTATTTTAAACAACACTAATTGTTTATAGTAATTAAAGTTTCTTTTCTTCAGAAAACCAGAAAAAAGGAGAAAGTAAATTAGAGTAAAACCAGAAAATTGAAAAAATTAATTGCGATATTCCATTAGAATAGGAAACTTCAATCATTTTTAGCAACGCGGAATTATTTTTGTATACCAATTGAAAAATGAAACAGAAAATTTGCAGAAAGATAGTTAACACCAAGAATAAAACAGTGACTAAAACACTATATAGTTGAAAGTTATAGTTTAAACATTAAATAATTAAAATCATGTTTATGCAAGATGAGCAATTTATAAAACAGCATTGTCATTTAATGGAACTTGCTGTCAATAAGCAACTAAATTAAAAGTTAATTTTATAGTGGTCTCGTTGACGTATAAACCTCTGACACCGAGCGAGGCGGTCCGGGCGGTCTAAATATTTGCCTTTAACAGCGAAGGAGGCCGGTCTGAGGCGGTTGGCTTCTTTTGAGGTGAGGTGAGATTCTGAGATCGCATAGGAGATAAGCGCGGTAGGGGGTCCAATTATCCTTGCAAACCGCAGCAATTTTCTTGTGCTTTAAGGGAAGGTTGTAGCAGGGGTGGGGTAGTAAATGACCAACTAGGTTGGGAGAGTCCAATTCATGTCGCTTAATCCCAAAAGGTCCCGGTTGTAAAGGAGCTAGAAGAAAAAAGTCGCCTCGGGTTTAAAGAGTTAAATAAAAACTGCTTTTAAACTTTGCATCTTTATACCAATTTGAGATAAAAAAGATGACCTACGTTTAAATATATATATAAATAAATTACCATTTTATTTTGTTTAGCGTAATCACTGTTAAAACATGTTTAATAGGATAAATTACACGAATTCTTTGAAGAACTGGAGTAAATAAAATTATCTTTCAAACTTTAATTCACTAAATAACTATCCATAGACAAAGCTACTAATTTTCGCAATGCATTTAAATGTCATCCTATCTCGGCAATGGAATCAATTCACATGATAAATATAACTGCGCATGTTTTCTAATATAGTAACTCCGGGAGAGTCGCCGCTTCCGGGATGGATGCCGCACACCTTGTATTTCTTGTAATTATCGATAGATGACAGTCAGACGAGCAGTATAGGTGCGCAATGAGATTTCTTTACCCAGTTTATAGCATGAATCCCAATTCGATGATTACTTTTAGCTGTACAATCGTTATTTTGAGGTAAGCGTATGATTTCACTATCCAAACTTTTAAACAACTTATACTTAAATACTTTTTATGCGCTGATTATTAAAACTAAGTGTAGAGTCTGTATAGAGTACTGTGTGTATGGTTACGCCATTTTTCTTTGCAAGGGCAAGCAACTATGATGTGCGGCGTCTGTACCGTATAAAATGGGATACATGCCGCACTGCGATCCGGTATACACGCCGCAGTTTCTTTTGTAGGGGATGCCGCGATTAATAAAATTGAAATTTATCTATCCGTGTCTTATTTTATTATGTTACTGAACACTTATTTGAACAGCATGTTTGGAGCAAATTGACTCGGTATCAGGTATAGGGTCTTTAATCTGCGATGCTTGGAACAAATCTGCAACTGTTGGCAACGCCCCTCGGGGTTTTAAAGTCATTGGCAACTTCCCTTTTAACAACAACGCTCTCCCAGATCATTTGTTTTATGCATTAGCGGATAGTGAAGTGCCCGTACCAGAAAACACGACACAAAGGAAGGCAAATTTATCAAGTAAAGTACTAATCAACACACCTCAAATCAATTTACAGCCTGCAGAACCAGGAACTAGTAGTGTAAAACCACCACCTACCAAACACCTACATAAAATCTCTCCTATTCCGAGGCTTAGCCAGGTGACAGCAAAGCACAGACTTAAGAAAACAGCAGTACTCTGAACCTCTATTGACAATAGGAATGTGCTTAAAGCAAATTTAGAGAAAAGATTCAAAGTTGTAAGAAAATTAAAAAAAGATGAGAAAACTACCAAGAAAAAATCTAATTTTGAATCAGGTGGAGGATCCCATGACAGCTCATCAGACATTGATGAATGTTCAAACAGTATCAAGTTTACTACACCAAAGGAGAAAAAGGGGAAAATAAAGAGTAAGAAGGCGAAGAAAGATGCAAGTCAAGATAACAATGAACAGTTGGATCACACATGTGACGCAGACGTTCTTTGCAAGGAATGTTCAGAAAACTACTACAAAACTAAGAGGAAGTGTGATTGGCTTCGTTGCATCATTTGTCAAATGTGGTTACATGAAGACTGTACTATTTTCGATACTTTTTGTGTAGATTGCAGCGGAAAAACAGGTCTATTAACAAATAAAACAATGTAAACACTATTTTACTTTTTTCTTTTCCCTCTTTAATACACTGATGTTACGTTGTTGCTGAAATAGCAACTAAAATTCAATCTTTAAAAAATAAGTAGAAAATTTTAGTAGTGAACTAAGTAGGCAGATTAATATTTATTTAAACCTACTAGAACGTTTTATTCACCCTGTTAACGTTAAACTCATCCTGAATGTACGGGTGACGCGCCGCAGTGTAATGTTTTAGAAAAAAATTGTTAAAAAAATTAATTAATTAATATATTTTTGTCGCAGTACACATGTTGTATATTTATCATTAAATAGCACAGCATGATTTATTTTATTTTATGTTCACCATGGGATTTTATACACAACTTCAAAAAAATATGCGGCATATCTCCCGGAATTACCCTATCTAACAGCATGCTGTTTTATGCTATGCTGAATCGTTTTGTCATTTTTCCTCCTGTAAACTCTACAATAGTTTAAAAATGGCACAAAGTCCTTGAAGTATGTCACGAGAGCATGAGATAACTTTATTCCCAGTAGGAAAATGGAGAGTATACGAAACGATCTAAAATTGTGGTGAAGGAGTAATTTCTTACTAATATCGTCTTCATGAAATAAGAAGAATATTAAATTTTCTTTGCGTTAAGCAGTTCTGGTATTACGAAGCTCTGAAATTGTTTCTCTTACATGATAACCTTATGGCAGGAAAGATAGTTTTACAGAGGTTTTACTGGAAGCCAAGCCAATGAACTTCGACCTTGGCGACCATTTTCGCGACAAAACGAAGCTTCTACAAAATGCCGAAATTATGGTCCTATCTCCACTAGGTACAGAAATATGGAGAACCTTCGAGAGAAGTATATATGACATCACATCCTGTCGGAAAAGTTATAAATACCGAGAGCTCATCGAGTGAATCAATTGGAGTTTCGTCCGCAGTGAGCTAATATACGCCGAACGCTACTGAAAGTGATGTGACTGATTTTTTTATTAGTAATTTGCTTGTGTTGTTAATTTATTGTGCTATTTAGTTTTGTTACCTGCCCTACATGTTTTTTTCTGGAAAATTCGTGGAATAAAGAGATATTTATTAATACCCAGTTTGTTGAACTACACTCACGTACACCCATCGGACGATTTTTCGTAATACTATTTATCATTCCACCTCGAATATGAGGATATGAATACGTAAGCATGTGCCTTGCTCCGTTTGGTGGGGCAATATTACCGGGACGTATTTCCTAGTAAGGGCTTCATATACGGAATGCTCGTTAAAAAGCCGATTCTGCATTGTTCTTATCGCTCATGTTGCATCTAGCTTTGATCATTTAGTCTTTTTGGATCGAATCGTTGTCATATTTTCTTTGTTTCTAGGCAATGATATTTAGTTTTATTTTCAGATTAACCCTTAACGGACAGGTTACTTTCGTTAAACACGCGAATCAGGTTGGCGCCATACTTTCTCCCAAAATTCAGATATTGCATTAATGCAATTAAACTAACATTGCGTCTCTCACTAAATCTTTGGACCAACGGACATTTCATATTCTTCAAATTCTGGGTTTTGTGGGTTCAACTCTCCAATAATGAAAGCAAATACTCCTTCGGCAGTCAGCAAATTCGCGTTTTGACTGCATCGTTTTTCTAGACTAATTTTTACTGGCTTCAAGCCTGCTACAATTGCAGTCAGAATTTCGAATTCTACATTAGCTAAAATTTGCTGTTCTTTAATATCAATTAATCTTTTGGAATTTTTGATTTTATCTCTAAAATTCTTTAAAACATTGCCAGAAAATTAAAAGTATTCCAGCGTATTTTGGTGTTTAAACAAACAATCTTTTCACAGCCAAACTCTGCTTTAACATAATTTTGTAAAATATCATTCTTGAGAGGTGATTTTCTGAATGATTTTACAATACCCCTTATCTTTTTTATAGTTTCATTTATATTAGTTATCGAATTTTTTTCTGCATAAGTAATATGAAACATAGCATCTGCTGCTACACCGCCTTCAAATTCCAGATCTAACGCTTTGTCTAAATTTTCAGCTCCTCACTTTCATCAATATTTTCTCCTTCTTTTTCATGTGATCTATTTTCTATTTCAACAGTGCTTTCTCCCAAATTCACCATTTTCTTATAAAGGACATCACACACGGGCATGTGTATGGCATTTACATAGTATAGGTGATTTTCACAACTTATTCTTTTTCCAAACTTAACCACAACAGTAACACACGCAACTATGTGCTTTTCAATTGTGATTCCAAATTCCTTTAGTTTAGCCTGAAAAAGAAAAATATACACTAATTCTTAACATTCCTAAATTAAAGAATTTACTTCCATTGAGAAGAACTCATTTATTTTTATTATAGTTTATAATGTTGTGTATCTGCGCGTTTGTTCCCGGGAACCACGTATAATTTCCGGGAAAACAAAATGTAGGAAATCTTACGATTTCCCGGGATCTCGGGTTCATGGGAAAGTAAACCAAAGCCCAGCTTTCCACTTTTGCTAGTTTTTATTCGGCTTATCGGTATATTACCACCAGTGGCGGCTCGTCAACTCAGAAGCAAGCAGTGCTGCAGAAAAAAAACACATCCAGATAATGTATTTAAAATAGAATTTTTAGGAAACTGTTCTAAATAGCCCAAAATTTTAATCGTAATTATCTTAATTGTATTTTAGGAAATTATCATCTTTTCCCCACGAGCAATTTCTAATAAAAGAAAACGAATGCTTATTAAATCAGATGAGTTTCCGCCGGGCAACGTGGAAACGAAACCATAACCAAAATAACTGTGAACGAGACACAAGCGAAAAAAAAAATAAACCAAGAGAGTGAAGGCCATCCTCGGGTGGGATTGAGAAGAAAGAAGCAACAAACAGTTGGCCTTGCGCCAAAGGACTGCATCGAATGCAGCTGAAGCCGCCACCAAACTCAATGGGAAAAAATATTGACTTCGTCTTCCGAAGCGTCGCTTAGCTGTTGCGCAGTGCGCGAATTTTGATGCTTGCGAGGGCTGTTTCCCGAACAGCTTCGACTTGTGTATCCCCTGCTTATTAGTATATTTTCTGTCTTCTTTCTTCGTTTTTGCTTTTCTTTTTTCTCCATTTTCGTTGAGACTTCGTTGAACTTTTCAATGAGAAAAATTAACCTAATAGGATTAAAAAAACAACTGAAAAACAAACTTTTAAAATAATTTCAGGGAGTACTGGTAGCCCTAATGGACGAGCTGCCGCTGATTATTATCACCACTCACTGTATACGCCGACATGTCCGTAAAGGGTTAAAAAATAATGTTGAAATTTAAGAATTCCTCAGAATTGGGTAAGTCGTTTGGCAATTCCTAGAAATTGTACAAAAAATGTAATCTAGCGATGTCCACCTACACACATCTTAAAATGCAGATATTTATTTAATTTTTTATAAATGCGCATTAAACTCAAGACATTTTATGAGACGAGTCAAAATTATCCACAAGAAAAAGTTTTAAAGAAATAAACATCTGGTATTTTCAAACACGAAATTTTTCTACCTTATTCGAAAGGCGAAATTTTTCAGTTAAACGAAGCGCACAAAAATAATTAATCAGTAAAGTTAATTAATTAGTCTTAAAACGATAGCAGTCCATAACAATTAGTAATTTTCCTGAAATTCATGTCATAAAAATTATAATATTGCTTTAAAGAAATTATTTTGTTTAGAGTGTAATAATAGTTAAAAAAAATTCAGTTTTTTTATAGTACAAGAATATTTAATTTGTCAGTTGTACTGTGAGCAATATGCTTCATGATTATGACGTCATCATATTAGAATTCTACTATAGAATTAAAAATGTCTAAATGATTTCTATTTATCGCTATGATTATTTAATTTATATAAGCTAATATATTGATACAATCGATGTGTTTTACATATCCTTTCATTAGCAAAGTTATTGCCAAAGATTTTATACTTTGCGTACATCACCGAAATTAATTAGCTTATTGCAAGCGTTTTATATTTAGTATCTATTTTGTTGTTTTATTTTTCAAGCCTGCCCTAGGAAAAAAAGTTTAAAGTTGAGTAATTATAAAATAACAACATCAGTTGAAAGTTATGTATGGATTACAATGTTTGTTTTTTCTTAAGTTCATATTAACGATTATTGATTTTGAAAATGATATTAATAAATAATATTGGTATAAAAGTAAAATAGTTTTAATTTTTTGATGTAAATATCTAAATGATCTTTTGAATTTTAATTAAAAACACTTTCACATTTATTTGACATGTGAAGATTGATTTACTGGCGTCTGTTTACTTTGTGAAAGCCAAGCATGTCGTTAAATTTCTTTGTAGTTTTCACATCTCTAATATTTATTAGAACAATCAATATATCTCCAGGTCAAAGGATTTTCTGATAAATGAGTCTAGATATTGCAAATACCGTTTGAACTTTGCTATCATTTTTCAATGAAATTCTGTATGCAAAGAAAGCAGAGACCTTCGAATCTTGTCTTACTTGGCGTAAAAATATCGCTTGCTAGAAATAAATTTGACAGATAAGGAATTTATTTCTGTTGTTTGATTTCGCAAAACTGCACCGAAGGGCAACGATCAAGATTACACCATCGGTAGTTAAGGAAACATATAGAAATACGAGTGATCAATAACTTTTTACTTTTCATGTGACTCATATTTTTTTTTATTAAAGGTGCCCTTAAAGAACTTATTTCAAGTATTATTTGTATTCTGAAGAATTTTCATCAATACTTTTTAAGAATATACATATTTGTCTGCAATAAAAGGCAGAGTAAAGTGGTTAGGTGCAAGAAGATTAATATCCGTTTCAGAATAAGAGTGTGGGACTTGGCACCCTCAGATTTTTTCTACAATTTTGATCAAACTTATTCAATTTTGTAGTAGATAGATGTAAACTGTGCAGAAACTGGAATTTCTAAAATATTTTTCATTTTAAAAAATTACAAATTCAAAAATTTAAATTTTTTTTTTAAATTAAGCCTTTTTTTAAAATGCTTCTTCTCATACAATTTTTAATATTTTTTCTCCAAATATTTTTGAAAAGGACCTTCACTTTTTTCAAATTTTTTTAGTCGAAATATTTATCTGTAGTACTATTTATCAAATATCTATTATAACAGAGCAAAAATTTAAAACAATTTTATTGACAGTGAGAAATTCAAAGAAAAAGAGAAGCGAAAGCAGTGATGATGATGATGATATCTATACTTATAAAAGGCAATGTTTGTGTGCGTGTGTGTGTGTGTTTGTCGGCGATGTCCAGACGAATCTATCGCACTTACAGCCATGAAATTTGGTACACAGGTAGTCGTAATGGTGACTGAATGCACCTCGAAGCCGAAATTTTAAATTTTAATCTAGAAATTTTTTTATTTAATGTTTTCTGTTGTTTTGGTTGATTTTTCGCACTAATTTGTCAATAGAATGGTTTCGAATAATTGTACGACAAAAATAGATAGACCATCGGAAAGAGCACGCGATTTCCGTTCTAATGAAGTTAGTTTTGAATTTCTAACGTAATTTACTGAATTTTGAGAATTTTTTAAAAAATAGTCAGTTTCACCACCTAAATTTTAGTTTTGTTTTTAAATTTGTTGCATCCGACTTTCTAATAACACTATTATTTTCAATTTTTTTCAGCTTATAACTAGAACGGTTCTCTCTGATTTAAAACAAGAACGGTTAAAATATCTTTTCCCGTTTTTTTTAAATTAAATTATTCCTGGGCAGATGAAAGTTATTTTTGTCGAGCGAAATTTCTTCAGCGATAGCCTTCCGGAACGCAGCTTTCAATTTGATTGGATGAAGGGTCAGGTGACGTCATAACCTTCGGAGCTTTTTGTCATGTTCTAAGAATTTTTTTTCATTTTGTTGAAGTCCTGATTCCACGGGCAACAATTTTTTTATATTGTTTTGGATTAATGTACTCTGTACTGTTTTTCTACATGTTATTATCGCGGAAAAAATAAGCGGGAAAATCTATAATGTGTATCTTTTGTTTTGAAAACTTTTTCGTGTCATTGTGGGCGATTTTTTTTTATTTTGTTGAAGTCCTGATTCCACGGGCATCGCCGTGCGCGTACTGCTAGTGCTTAATAAATAATAAAGAAGCGAAAGCAGTAAACAAACAAAGATTAAACCGCTACTGTTTGAAACAACTACCTTGCTTTGCTCTCATGGAAAAAATTACGTGGCTTTGCAACTTACACATGAAATATGCATGATTTAAACATTGGAAGTGGGCGTGGCACGTGATAAAATGTTAGACAAAATAACTTAATATCTTACAAAATATTTTTCTGATTGTTTTGAAACTTTCAGATTATTAAGTCAAAGGTTCAAGGATCATTTTCCACTCAAAATTTGAAAATTGATAGTTTCATCGATTTTCCGGAATTCTTAGGGTGCCAAGTCCCCTTACCGTAATCACGTACATGTTAATTTAGATAAAGCATATTGTAGAACTTTACTCAGAAAAAAATTAAAAACCAAATTTGTGAGTACCGTTTGAATAATGAGGATAAATGCTTTTTAAAAATTAGCAAATCAGCTGAGAATGGAATACTACGAATTTTGATAAAATGTTTCGTAAAGCTTAACCAAATTTTGATTACTTAAATTGAAATCGAGTTGCTTTCTTTAAAAACATAGATATGCTTGCAAACTTTTTTGAGAATTAAATTAATAATGAAAGCAAGCTAAACTAATTTTATTTATCGCTAGTCAAGAATAAACTCTAACACCATCTACAAAACTTAAGAATCAATTACCTCTACCCGTCTGTTTTCTGACAGAAAGCAGGTTTTCGTACGTATTCTCTAAAACACTCTTTCCCTTTAAAAATTATTACTTTTTTTGAAAAAAGGTATATACAGTAAAACCTCGGTTAACTGAACTCGAGTTGACCGAAACCCGGGTTATCCGAAATCGAAAATCCAAAAAACGCTTACTGTGCTGAACGGAAATAATCGCGAAGGCGAGACTTTTTTTGCAACGATATCCTCACTTTTTACTTTCTCGTATACGAAGTATACAAAGAGAAAGTATTGTAATCGTCAAAAAATTCGAACTCGAGATTTTGACGAATCTCCACGTTTTAGACCTCCCTGAGTTCGAAAAGCACAATTTTGGAATTATGTCTGTCTGTGAACTCGAAAACTATTAGAGATACAGGGATGACATTTGGTATTTGATCTTAACACATAATTTGTAGGTTTCTATCAAATTTTGGACAAAATCTGTCTACGGGAAGTCTGTCTGTCAGCGTTCATATGAATACTATAACTCAAAAACTTGAATAGCTAGATGGATAAAATTGGTACACAATTTTATCATCATGAATGTAGGTCCGTATCAAATTTTGGACGAAATCCGTCGAAGGGTTGACTGTCTGTTGGACTGTATAATCGCATACTTGTAAAAATTATATCTCCTAAACCCTTTGGCTTAGATAAATAAAAATTGGTATGACTGTTGCTAACATTAATTATAGATTCGTGCTCAAATTTCGTTTCAATCGGTTAAAAAAATTGTTCAAATTTCATATTCAATTTTTTTAATTGCGTACTGGAAGCAATCTCTGCGCATGCGCAAGCTAATCAGCGATAGCGAGCGAGGTCATTTTCTCCTGTTTTCTTTTCGCTCGCGCACGCCCTCGCATAAGCGGAGCTTGCTAGAGTGCGATAGAAAATAAATATTGCTAAGTTTTAATACATACGCATCTCTTTGAATTTGATTATTCACCTAAATATTTTACAATCGCTATAATCTACAATGAAAAACCTTCTGATAGTCATTGCATTATGGGTTACATTAGGTTCGGATTTTTTATCCACGTGGGAGAGGGCAAATGACAAGAAAGTTTAGGGGAGGCCACTCCCGCTGGTTTCTTTTAAGCCTCCCCAAGAAGGTCACTGATTAATTTTAGAATGCTAAAATTAAAATTAATAGGTATCAACAATATTAATTACGAGATTCTTTATATGTGCCTATCAGGCGCATTGTGCCCGACCTCGTCATTGCGAATATTGCGGTCGAAGGAGGGTTAACATTGATGAAGAACATAAGTGTAATCTACAAAGAGGGTTTTGAATTTGTTTCACTCTCAAAACATTTCAGAATATACTGTAATTAGATTTAAAAAAATAGTAATATAAGAATGCCTCACTTTCCAAATGAATTAACTCCACTTTCTGAATTTTATAAAAATTTAGTGTCAAACCACTCCTAACTGTTTATATTCCAAACAAATTTCTCTAATAAGAAGGATTAACACCACTAAATGCAAAAAAATGTTTTCAGCCATTGAATAATAAATAATTTATTTCATAAGCCAATCTGATTAACTTCATACTCTAATGTAAATCGTTGCTAATTGCATTAATGCGCAATAAAAATTCAGTTAAAAACTTTTTGATATTGTCGTAAAAGGTACCGTTTTTTTTCTATTGTTGTTGTCTTCGCTTTAGGGTTAAATAATAATAAGTTGTTTATACCCTGACACCTCCTCCTTAAGAATGATCCCTACGTATGCGAATTTTATTCGCGTGAATGTCGGATTTACCGTTTGAATTACCGTCGGATTTGTGTCTTCCCAATTGACACACTCTCGTTTGGTCTATTTCTGTTTTAAATACATTACTACATTTTTCATAAATACGATGTTGGATTTCGATACAGGATAGATTATTTGATCTAGTTGAGACAGTGGGTACTATACTGTGTATTATGATGGACTTGTTGAAATTCATTCCTCCCATTAAGCATGATTATTATAAAAGCTTAAAGACACATCGACATGACGGAAGCTCAAATACAGCTGACGAAGAAGACGTCATTTATATTGCTAACGAATCAATTTCAACAAAGCAATAATAATAACTGTAACAGTCACAGATAATTTATTATACATTTTTGCTTAATTCTTCAATAAAAATGCATATCATGAAGTTTTTCTGTAATAAAAAAATAATTTGAGGATTGAATTTGATTTAATACTTTTTTTTCACTTGCCAAATTGATTAACTCCCTTATTCACGTAAAAATTGTAGTAATAATAGCGATTATTCAAAGCATATTCTATCTTATACTTTGATATGTCGTTACATCTGCAGTATTACAGTCTACGACGTTTATTTGAATTTATAATTTAAAAGGAATTTTAAAAAACAATGCATACTATTTTATAACTTTTCTCTACTTTTTGTTTTATGGAGTTAATCGATTTGGCAGGTGAGGCATTCGTATGTCCATGGATTAACCGAAAAAATCGTTATCCGAAAAATTACCGTTTAGTTCAGTTAACGGGGTTGTACTGTATCAATTTCACAAGAATTTATTCATAATTCTCCATCTCGGATCAGAACCAATACTAAAAGCAAGCAGAAGTTGATAACTGGCAAAAAAGATTGGTAAAGACATCAAACGAAAATATCTACCTACATTACTTAAGTCAAGAACGCCAGCCACACACCACGATTCCTCAATAAATCAAGTCGGCCCAAGGTCCGAAATAACCTAAGGTCGCACAAGAGAAAGTACTCCTATGTCGAAATGGGCGATTAGAGTTGAGGTGCTAGAAAGGGGCTCACGAGGCTTTGAGGTACACTAGATGATGAAAATCACGTAGTCAAGACTCATACGAGTTTGCCCCTACCTGGATATAAAATGCTACGAGGGATGGATAAGAAGTAGTCTTTATGCGCTGAAGGTTCTGAAATGACTTCCGTGCCATAGGTACAAATGCTTGCATCATTGAATGTAATCACCTATGTTTAACACATTCTTCTTAATTACTTTAAGACATCGCATCCCATCAATACAACCATTTTTTATTGGAAATTTCCCCTACAACTCATATAACTGCTAAAATGATTGTCTTGAAAGAATAATCCATTTAAGCAATAATTCTTTCAAATGTTATTGAAACTCCAATCCTATACTTCGTGTAATATTTTTGTCCATCTGGGTACTGTACGGAATTTTCACTTAGCAGCGTGAAATTTTACCTACATGACTTAGTAAAAATTCAATTCTGTATGACCTGGTGCAACTTTAATTTTATTTATTTATTTGCTAGACCTTTGCTTCCGCTTTGTAAGCATATTTTAAGGTACTTGTTCTTTTCCTCAACACATCAAACCTACACTATGCAAATGAATGAAATGAAACTATCATTACTCACTTCACTATCAGGTTTGAGCTCAAGAGCTAGCACAACAGAACTTATAAAGAAAATAATGAAAACAATTTTTTTTCTTTATTCTTTTATTTATTTTACTTGGAAAACTGGACAATGAAGTACAAAATTTCACCAGTCTGTTATTCATCAAGTAAATCCTTTAAAAGTTCAAACCTGATATTTTACTTGAAACCCATCAAACATTGTTTCGATCAAAACTTCACAATAATTAGGGGATGTTTTAAAGTTTTTTCGCCTTGCGTTTTTACATATTATAGTCTATCTTATTAATATGTAGATCCAGTAGGTCAGAAATTTAACTAGGGTTTTTTCAGTATCTTTGCATTGATTATATTGTTTGATTCAAATAATTCACGTTTACACTGTACCAAAACTGTCATACACATCTTAGGCGAGCATCCTGACCATGGGTAATCTTTATCATTTAAACTTTATTAATTTTAAAATTTGTAAACAACCTTGTAGGTAATTAGCAGTACTCTTCAATGAATATTTGCTGAATTCATTGTATTGGCCAGAGACAATATCTCACGGGATGCGAAAGTGCAAAATTTCATATGTTGGTATAGCACTGGACTTTAGAAAATGGGTGACCGACTCATGTATTGTCCTTGTCATCTGACAAAAGTTCAAAGCTACTTGGTTCGTGCCAAAATAGCCCTTGTTCGGTTTTAAAGAGGGATGTCAGTGTAACTAAACTAAATTAACTTTAATTTCCTTCCTTTTAAAAAATATTATATATCTTCCACTTATCTTGAAAAATTTCGATCGCACTGGAATTTAAGTTGCGAACCTTCCTTTTATAGTTACACATCATAAGCTTTATAATAATGCTGCCCATAAACGTCTTTTTTATAAATTAGTAATTCTGAGGTTGAAATGCTGAGATATAAAAATAGACTAACACAACTCAGTGTCAGGGAATTATATCCATGTGTATTTTAACCATACGTGCTGTTTAAAAGTCGATAATCATAACTTTTTACAAAAATCCCGTCAGATAGTCAAAATAACGTTAAAACATCTAATCCTTTGAAAAGCTATTAATTAGCTCCTAAACCACCTGTTCGGATTTTTTTTCGTAAGCTGTGCAGTGATTTGAATGTGGTTTATCTGAGAAACCTTGTTTTGTTATACTTAATAAAAACAATATATAGCAGCTCATTAACTATCTTTTTTCTTATAGCGTTTCATATGGATTAGCATCGACATTATAAATAATAATATTTTACAATACTTAATAAATAATTAACAGAGAAAATAAGTTTGAATTTCTTAGGTACAAACTTCTTATTTACAAATTTTTATGTGGCTTCGCCGTTAAATCACCAGTTATTGACAATCAGTAGCAAATTATGCAACATTTAAGAGTCTTATGTTTATTCCATTCAGGAAAAGAATCTTTTCTAAAAATAAAATTGTGAAAACTAGGAGACTATCACACTTTTGCATATGAGCAGACTATAAGTAATACTTAATATAAATAAATTATGCAAATAACTTTTATTGAATGAATTTTTATTTCTTTTACATTCTACATCTGTTTGAATCTGGAGCAACTTCAGCCGGTAATTCATTAGAATGGAGAAAATTTCAGAACCAATAGTTCGTTTGAATTACTAATTTTTAAAATTGTTTCGGTTTTTCCACTCGCACTTTATTTACCATCTTTATTCTTTAGATATTTTATTGATGATAGTTTATTTTTGTATTAACAGCATGTATCTTTCCTTTTCTGGTTTCAATAATTAGTTTTCATATATTTTGTATTTTTTGATGTCTTTGCACTCACCTTTTGTAAGTTTTCGCAGCTGAAATGAAAGTGGTTCAGAGTAATTGGTTTAAACATTAATTTACAAAAAATTATTATTTCTTTTATACATAACATAACACCACAGCATACCCCCGAACTCGGTGCCTAATCGGCACCCTGTCGGTTGGATGAGTATGTGTGAAACTTTATTGAAAAGCAAAAGCAAAAAAAAAAAAAAAAATACAACATTAGGATATAAATACACTTGAAAGGGAACAAAATTATACATGAACAAAGAAGAATAAAAAACACATTGAGGATTACAATCCGAGTATTATAATAGAAATTTACAAGGGAAGTTATCAAATTTGAGTGCAGTGAAAGGGTTGAATGTTTCATTTAATTACATTTTTTCATGCAGTTGCAGCTCCATGATTCGGGGCTGATAGTGGTGTTCGATGCGACGAAAAAGAAGAATTGAATAACGTATTACGCCGGTTATATTAATGAAAATTGTCGCAACCATCCTAAAAATCGTGGGACTGTTTTTTTGTTCTGTCTTGTTATGTATACTGATGGGTCGCTGGAATTGTTGCTCAAGGGTTGGCAGTGGTGTGAAGGGTGAATTTTTCGAATGAATTATCGAAGAATTGGTGGTGGCTGGTTGCTGTTTTTAAACTAGTGTGCTCTGCTGCTCAACTGGGAATTCTTCGAACTTCTGGTTCTAGGAGGTGTATATTTGGAAGTATCTATTTCTAGGCAGGAGTATGTGACGGTGTTGTATTTTGACTTTTAATTAGGTCTTCATTAGTCGCCAGGAATGTGATTAAATTATCTATATTTCGTCTTGAGAGTTTTCTGGATAGGGCGCTCTTCCACCAATGGACTATGAATTGTGGGCTTGGTTCCTTGTGGTGATAAGATAAAGTAAGAGGACATCTCATTGCGTAGTGAAGGGGATTTCCTATTTCCCCACATCCGCAGTAGTCTGTGGAGACCGAATTTCTTGAGGTAGCTGGGGAAGGGCCCATGGCCAGTGGCGAATTGGATGCATTCTCTGGACCAGTGCAACTGTTTGTTAGATATTTTCAGTATAATGCTGTAAACCGATCTTCCAGTCTCACCATTATCCCACTCAGCTTGCCAACGCGAGAGTGAGAGCTGTAGAAGTTGTTTCTTTAGGAAACTTTTTGGGAATGGAAGGCTGGCTGGAATTCCATCCGTGGAATTCCATTCGTGGTATCTGCTATTTCATTGCCTTTTATGCCTATGTGTGCTTTAACCCAGCCGAGCCTGATTCTGGCATTTTCCAGAAGGGTCATTTGTGCCTCTTGAGTGATTTTTCTCTTTACATTAAAGGATTTAAGAGCTTGGAGGCTAGACTCGCTGTCGCTCCAGATGTTGACATCTTCGTTTGCAGTGTTGGCCCACTCGATGGCTACTTTGAGGGCTAGCATTTCTGCTTGGAACACAGTATTGTCTGGGCACAGCTTGGCCTTCCAGGTTTTAGTGATGGCTTCGTTTGCAATTATTTACAAATTATTATAACCAAATTATTTTAATTTTCTAAAACTTTATAATTATAATCTGTAGTATTGATGGCAATATTTAATTTTGGCCACGACCTTTAGAGTTTGGATTAGAACTCAGCCTAATTCTTTTCCCTTAAGTTGTGGAGGTAAGTTTTAATTCAAATCATAGACAACGTCATTATGTTTATTCTCAAATAACGAACATAGTTTTTATTGTGATGTTTGTGAAAAAAGTTTTTATTTTGAACTTATTCACAAATTTGAAAATAAAAACTTCTTTCAAAAACTTCAAAAGTTTTATTACCTTTTATTACCTTCAAATTATTTTAATTTTCGAAAGCTTCATAATTATGATATGTAGTATTTGATGGCTTTTTTGGCAACGACTGTACATATACTTACTTCTATAAAAAAATTTATTTAGTATTTATTCAAATAAACTTTTAATATTGTTTATTTATCTTCTCATCCTTCCTCAACTCTATTCAGTGAAAATCGAGTAATTCAAAGTTTTTGCTCTTAAAGTATAGCTGCTCAGTTCTCAAGTTCGGTAAAAATAATTTCGGTGTTTTCTGCCTTCACTTGAATCTAACATTTCCTTGTTGATTTATTTAGAAAACGATTATCTAATTGTCTGAGAATGAGTTCAAGGTTTGCATTTGATGGAAATAAAACTTAAATATCTGTACAGTTTTATTTTATTGGACAAGTTTTAATTCTTTATGTCCCCGATTTTCTGAATTTATATTGCTCTGTCTGTTCCCTAGATTTCCAGTTGTCGATTTTGGAATCCGCCTTTATTTACCATTTTTATTTCTCGACTTCAAACTATCAGTTCCAGAGATTGAATTTCAGGATTCAATAATTGCTTTTCTCTTTTTCTTTGTTATATTCAAGATAGGGTTCACTTCTTTCTTTTTTCCAAAGTATTAAAATTTAGAAAAGGATATAATCAATATCTCTTGAGGTAGATTTCCTTATAAAGGATATTGATGTTGGAAAAACATTTCTAACAATATGAAAACTTTAAGGCAAAAAATATCTATTCAGTGTTTTTCTTATAATCATTATTGCACCGTGAATTCTGACCAAACACGCATTAAATTTGTTCTTTCATCATTTGCTATGTATGAAATAATACTATGCAAACTGTTATAGTGAAAGGAAATTCGAGCATACCTCCACAAATATTTTTCTTTTATATACAGGTGTACTCTGCAGGTATTATTTTATATACAGGGCTTACAATTAATTAACAGCAAAGAATTAATATAGGTTTCGTTTTGTAGTTTACTATACTTTTCAGAGTATTGTTACGAAGCTGTAAAGTTGTTTCCCGTACATGCTAATTTTATAGTAGAAAAGAGAGTTTTACAGAGGTTTTAAAGTAAAGCCAATGAACTCAGAACTTCGCGGTAAATTTGGCGACTTTGGCGACAAAACGAATCATCCAGATAATGGAGGAATTAGAATTCTATCTCTATTAGGGATGGAAATATGATGAACCTTCGAGGGAATTCTATGTGACGTCACATACCGTCGGATAAAGCATAAATACCAAGTTAAGTTAAGCGATCAGTGAGTCGTCTTCGAAGCTTTGACCGTAGTGTAAGCTGGTGAGCTGATAGACTTTGAGCGCTCTTCAATGTGTTTTACGGATGTTTATTAATGATCTGCTGTCTACTTGTGTCATTAGTTAGTTACCTTAGTTAATTTTGTTACCAGTGCTACGTTTTTCTTTCTGAAATATTCGTGAAATAAATAGTCATTATTTTTTATTAACCTGATTGTTGTGCTATATTCACGTACACCTAACGGATGATTTTTGTCACAATATCATGCTATATTCTTACATCACGAAACGTGTGTTTTGAAGTGGCAGCTTCTAAATCTGATCATACAATTCAAGTCAAACAATGTTGCGGCCGCGGTGGAGAAGTGCGTGTTCGGGTCCAGATTCCACGGAAGAAACGTCGGGTATGCGGGATTGATGAACGTTAAATTTATCGAGGGTCAAACATCTTCCGGCTGGTGTGATGCAGTAATTTGTTGAGGGCATTACTAGTTCAGATGTTGTCCTCGTCATAAGACCACGGTTCAACTCTACAAAGCCCATCCTAAGATAGTCCTACCGTAGCTTAAAAGCAGGACTTTAACAAAACTAAATCGGCCGTGTTGATAGATGTTGGCGTTAGGATTCTTCTGTGAAAGTTCAGGCAAGGCACGTCTGAAACCAATATAAAAAGATGAGCCCCGAGTGATAAAAGGGTCAGATTTGATTTGTGGCTCACTTTGAATTTATTTGCTATTTCGATTAGACAACTTTGAACTGAGGTCATATTATGAGGATGACACCTAACTCTGCAATTCTGCATGTCATACCAACGTGAGACTATATGACACATGACAGATGATTTAGAGTGCACCTAGCCCATATGCAAGCCGTATTTTTGATGGAACCCAGTCTCAAATGAGCGATATTTCAAGCCGAAATTCTATCAAGAGGTCAATGCGGCCTGTTAAAAGCCACAAAAGCACATCATTAAATAAAAGCTTCCGAAATTATTCGTTGGTTGTTTGTTGCTGAAATTTACTTCTCCAAAATTCAATAGCAACGTTTTGTCATATCTGGACAAGGTTTATAATAAAAGTAAATGGTCCCTCTTTAATCTGTGGCAACGATGACAGGATCAACCATAAATCGTTGTTGCTCACCAAAACTGCAATTAATCTTCTGGCCTTTGTATGTATCAACTTGCATCTCTGGGATTCTCGCCCTAGTTACGACAGCCAACCAGTTTCTAGAATAAAGTCTTGCAATGTTTAGAAACATCGACGGTAAAAAAAGACACTTTCTCTAAAAAATACCCCTTTAGGGTCTTTAAGACAGCAACACGCACAGTGTTTCGTAAGCTGTAGAGGATGGGTAGACCTTCAAAAGTGAACACAAAGGATATCCCAGAAGGAAATAAAAAGAGAGAATGAAGCAGAATTTAAGATATTTTTATGTCCTAAGGTAAGATGATTTAAGTAAGTGGATCAGATGTGTTGTGAAATTGACACATCACATGTTAGAAACACGAGGGAAATAACTAATAAATTTATACAATAAACAGTGCAATGTTTTTATTTTCTAGTATACGAAATATAAGAATGGAAAAGGTTGCAATCGTCAACAAATTTTAATCTTGAACTTTTTGGACAATCTAAGTTTTAGACCTCACTGAGCCTCAAATAAAAATTTTCGGAATTAAGTCCATCCGGTTGTCTATTATGTGATGTTCAAAAATATAATAAGCTAGACGAGGAAATGGCATGTGGTTTTTACACTAAAATTATAAATTTCTATCAAATTTTGGACAAAATCCGTTTAAGGTACGTGTGTCTGTCTGTCCGTATACATACGAACAAGATAACTAAAAAACGTAAAGAGCTAGAAAGATCATATTTGACCCATGGTTTTATTACTGAAATTATAAATCTATATCAAATTTCATACCAAATTCGTCAAAGAGTTGACAGTATATTCCAGTCAATGAAAGAAAAATAGAAAAAGAAAATGGTGTAGTTTTGAAATTTGTCCCTGGAGAAAGGAGGGGCAGGGGGGGGGGGGGGGTTAGGGCAAGCGTTTTCAGTTTTTCCTAAATATCTCGAAAACTGTAGGTTCTATCAAAAAATACTCAGTTACAAAATTAAACTACATGCAATTTTCTACAAAACAAGCCCTTTATTGTTTTTATATCATCAATAGTTTAGAAGATACAGGGGGATTTAAAAGTTAATATTTCTAAAATTCCTTATTGTAATGGTAAAATCGATTAAAAGTGATGAATCAACAACCTTCATAATAACCTCGTTCCTATATAATAATTATACAAGGGTAGTATTGCATGTAAATGGTTGAGGGGGTTACAAAACCCATTGGATGAACAATTATGCTCCCTTCCTCCCCTTACATCCTTTCCCCATCACAAGTTTCCTTCTAATCGCAGTCCAGTCAACGAATTGTAAATTTTAAAAAAGGTGTAGTTTTGAAATTCGGAAGTCGGCACAGTTGTTGGGGATAGTTCCCTAAACGACATACTAAAAGTCCTCCCCTGTTGGAGGGTGCTCAGAGGGTTGAAAGGGGAGGATTTCTCAGTTTTTCTTAAATATCTCGAAAACTATGGATCCTAGCGAAAAACACTTAATTATAAATTTAAACTACATTAAATTTTATACAAAACTAGTCCTAATTTTTTTGTCGCCCCACCCCCCGAAGCTACCGGGGGGGGAGGTTAAAGTGAATTAAATCCTGTTTGAGGAACAGTCGAGCTCCCTTCCTCCTTTTATTTTTTTCTGTCTTTTGGTTCTGTTAACGCTCCAAATGAGTGTATTTAGACAGTATAATCTAAATCTACATATCTATGCAAAGTTTAACTTAAAAGCTCGCAGTCAGTCTGTCACAGTTCGACAGAAACATTTTCTTGCCGTAGAAGAAATACGGCCAGGCATGTTCGATTACTAACACAGAAAATGGCTGCTAAAGGGAAGTCGCTACAGGGGATTCTGATACTTATATTAGAGAGTTAGAGAAAGCAACTTCTCATCCCAAGGGAAAGACGTAGACCTAGTCATGTTACTGATTGTTTTGGCACCGCCAGAAAGTAACATTTATTTTATGAAGCCTGGCAAGGGAAAAGTCGAAGCTAAATTATTTTTTACAAGAAAGCTGCAGAAAGAACTTTCTTTTGCCCAAACCATCCTCCTTTTCCATGCATTCCGTGACTGTGACGATACACCAGATATTTATAGAAAAAGAAAAGTACTATAGTTACATTATTCAAAAATCAACTAAGCAAGATAAAAACATTGCTGACATCTTTTATAACCCCTCATCAACACCAGATGCTATCTCACAAGCCGATGAGATGTTCCTAGTATAAAGCCGTTGCTGATGAACATAATTTGAATAACCGTAGTTATGAGCATTTCTCAAATCATCAACCAAGATCAAAGCTGATCTTTCCTCAATTTCTCCAACCAAAGGAGCGGCGGAGCAACACACGTTTAGCAATGAGTTTCTGTTTTGGCACATTTAATGGTATCTGTACCAAAGGTGCACCTCTAGAAGAAGAGGAGGCGTTCGAACTTGATCATATACTAGAAAAACATGGTGAAATTTAATTACGAGCAAGTATAAAAATGGGTTATGCATATTTTTATGAAGGTTATAAAAATAAAACTAACATTTTCAACCACTTATATATTAGTTATATATTAAACCACTTACTTATTTTGTACTTTTTCAAACTGCTATAATATTCTAAACTATTCATACTAAGAACAATGTGTAGGAATATTTTTGTAAGAAATTTAATTTTATTTTATTTCATACTTAAGTTTTTTTTTGCTACGATCCATAGTTTTCCAGATATTTAAGAAAAACTGAGAAATCCCCCTTTCAACCCACTGTACCCCCTGAGCACACTCCACCAGCGGGTACTTTCAGTATGTCGTTTAGGCACTCTCACCAACAAATGTGCCGAATTCCGAATTTCAAAACTACACGTTTTTTAAAAAATTTACAATTCGTTGACTGGACTACGATTAGAAGTTAACTTGTGATGAGGAAAGGATGTGAGGGGAGGAAGGGAGCATAATTGTTCATCAAATGGGTTTGTACCCCCCACCCCAGCTCCGACACATGCAATAATACCCTTGTAAAATTATTATATAAGCATGAGGTTATTATGAGAGTTGTTGATTCAGCACTTTTAATCGATTTTACCATTGCAATAAGGAATTTTAGAAATATTAACTTTTAAATCCCCCTGTATCTTCTAAACTATTGATGCTACAAAAAACAACTTAGAGCTTTTTTTAAGGAAATTTCATGTAGTTTAATTTTGTGTCTGAGTGTTTTTCGATAGAGCCCATAGTTTTCGAGATATTTAAGAAGAACTGAAAACGCCCTCTTTAAACCCCCTGTACCCCCCATCGGCGGGGACATTTAGTATGTCGTTTAGTATACTACCCCCAACAACTGTACCAAATTTCAAAACTACACCATTTTTTTTTCTATTCGTCGATTTTTGGCCTTCGTAGACTGGACTAGTATGTCGATCTTAAAAACCGCAACGGTCAACTTGGGTAAATTTTAGCACATTACCTTGCACACAAACTTGTGTCTAATTTTGGACTAAATTCGGGATTCATAATCGGGAAGACAATCTGTTTGCCTATCAGTGAGTATGTAAACACGATAACTTTACACAAGAACATAATAAACAACAAAAATTAAACTTGACATGTGGTCTTGAAGAAGTGGTCCAAAATGCATACGCGCTTCTATTCACTATACAGGGTAGTCATAAATTATTGGACCCTTTTTCAAAAATTAATTTTAAAAAGTCATATGATGTAGCAACTTGTTTTTTTTAAATGAGAAAGTAGCTCAAAAAGATTTTTTCAGCTAAATAAAACGCCGTTACGTCTCACTAAATCTGCGCAATCCAATACAAGTACCAACATGGCTACCATGCAGCAGAAGGCCAATGTGGCACGTCTCTGGTTTCACGAAAGCAAGCCAATTGTAACAGTTCAAATTATTATTCGATTAGAGTATCGAAAGTGTCAGTCTCCAAGAACTTCATCAAGCGTTGGTATGAGTAATTTAAGGGACAAGAAATGTGCATCAGTGAGAGAGACTTTCACTCCTTAATTGCTCATACCAACGCTTGATGAAGTTCTTATTTGGAGACTGACAATTTCGATATTCTAACCGAATAATTCTTTAAACTTTTACAATTGATTTGCTTTCGTGGAAACAGAGGCGTGCCTTCTTCTGCACGGTAGTCCTGTTGACACTTCTATTGGATTGCGCGCATTTAGAGCGCAGTAACGGCGTTTTACCTAGCTGAAAAAAAACTTTTTGAGCTACTCTCTCTTTTAAAAAAATCGAAGTTGCTACTTTATAGGGTTTTTTTTTTATTAATTTTTGAAACGGGTCTAATAATTATTAGACCCTTGATTTATCATCATCTTGGACTACCAGAATAAATATAAACCCGCTATTGTGTAAGGATACGAGGGACTCGATGGGAGATCACTCTAGCTATTTTTTAGAGTAATTGTTATATATAATAAGTAATTATGTGAGTGTAGATTACTACTTTAGATCACATGTGCATATTTTTTTTTACAAAGCTGATTTTGGAGAAAGTACGTTTTCAAATCATGTTCTATCAATCTCATGCAAAAACTGCCCCAAACAACCTGCTGCTTCTTGATGTTGAGTAATATCCGCTGTTAGGTGGATAATCTGCAAAAACATCATTGTTGAATGTATCATCAAAATAATAAAACTTCTTAATCAGTATTTGCGTTCGCCAGAATTAAAGTTGGCGCATAGCAATCAAAAATTTACCCCAACCAATCGCACTTTCATTGCGAATCATCTTGTGTCAGTTACCTGTCTATTTCCTTTCAGCCAAATGCGGCTAATAATTAACCGTCTCCATTATGTGTTAACTAGTTCAATGTGAACAGGTTCTACAAACGCATCCAGGTGTCGCTTTAGTCAATGGGAGTCTTTTTGGGGAATTTTTAAAAGTAGGACTCCTTGCGAATTAAATCACGTATATCTTTTTGATTTAGAGAAGAACTTCTTTATAACTGAAAATTAAAATCGATGTTTTTAGATTTCGTGGACAAACTCTGCTTTCTATCTTTTTACTTTCTCGTACACAGAGAAAGTATTATAATCTTCAAAATATTTGCCCTCGAGATTTTGATGAATTAGAATGTCTCATCGATCTTTATAAGTCCGCCAAACACATTATTGGAATTATGTGTGTTTGTCTGCTGGGAACACGATAATACAAAAACGCACTGAGCTATACGGATAAAATTTGGTATGTTGTCTTATCACTAAATTTCTATTAAATTTTAAACAAAACCCGTTAAAGGAAAGTCTGTCTGTTGGTCTGTATGCAAGTCGATAAATAAAAAACGCAAAAAGCTAAATGAATAAAATTTGGCACATAGTTTCATCAATAGAAATGACGCGTGCACGAATTACAGAATTTTTGCTATTTCAATCCGTAATTAAGTCAACGTAACAATTAATTTTAAACACAAAAATCACTTGGACACGCTTCAATGGCGTAGCGACCCCGGGGTAAGGGTGGTATAGATGCCCCGGGCACCTGTTCTAGGGGGCTCCATGGAGACAAAGCACAAAGGGAGCGTAAGACTGTTAAACCTCGAAAATGTTCGATTTTATGAAATATATATATATGATTCCCCAGTTTTTTCTGAACAATTTAAAACAATCCGCATTAAAAAATTCCCGTAATTATGAAATTTATGAAGTAAAATGTGTCAGCTATTCAATGTAAACATTGAAAATGGCCAAATCTTAAATGCGCTGTATCTCAAAATGTATTTTTTTGATATTGAGAGCACAATATCACAAGAACTATTGAATATTTTTACATAAAATTTTTACTGAATATGTATTGTGCTATGTTCCACAAATTGAACCACAATTGTTGTACATTTTTTCTCCAAAGAATGTTTTGGGGGGTAAGAAAAGTTGAAATTTAAACATTTTATTTTAAATTGGTTTATAAAATAGAACTTAAATTTAAGTGTTGATAAATTGTAGTTCAGTTTCTTAAACAGACTGCTTGGATTACTTAGACACCCAAGATATTGTGTTTAGACCAATATTTTATCCATAATCATGCGCGCAAGGTGATGATCTCATTTTTTCTCCAAAAATTATACCCATATTTATTACTCTCTCAAATAAATACATACCAATATAAAGGTTTGAAGATGTGTGAACTATAAGAGGAAGAACAGATATTATCCTAGAAAAAAAGTGCGCTAGTGAATTGCATTGTTTCAGAGATATAATGTATTGAATTTGACAGTTTCCTTCCCTTTTTTGAGAGGTTTAAGAGTCGTATGTCCCCTTAATGCGTTTATTCCATTTTTAAAGCAAATTATGAAGAAGGGGCGTAAAAATAATACCACTGGTGCTGTTTACGCTTTTTAAGCCACTGCTGACGACTGGGATAAAAAACAAACATCATATTACTTTCCGGGCGCCACTTACCCTCGCCA
>BGPR01012178.1:0-45893 GCA_013235015.1 Araneus ventricosus
TTTCTGCATTGCCTGCTTGCAGAAGGGACGAAGCTTCACCACGCTGACGAACTCGGCAAGTTTGTCACGTCAAACCCATTGCAAACATAGCAAAAAAAATATAATGAAAACACCTCTGGATTAGAACTCAAGAATCTGCTCTGCTTCCAAAAGGACGCATTGTCCACGCTGACCAGATAAACTCTAGGAGAGAAGATAGATTTCAATACATCGCAATACATACGATTTATTTAACTTTTCTTTGACTTGTTTAATTTTTTAAATTTTGGAAGAGAATGAAGAATTTGAAACAAAGGAGATGATTTTCGCTAATAACTACGTTTCATTAGTAGAATAAAATTATGAAATTAGCTTCAAAAGTAATTACATTTAAACGGACAAAATAAAAGTTATTATTTTCAACAAATATCATACCCAGCCTTTAGGTTTAATTTTGTTTATAAATAAGTTGTACCAGCATTAAAAAAGATATAAATTTCGAAAAGAATTTATAATATAAAAGAGAAAATACTAAAATTTTTTTTATACAAAAGTTGTTTTCTTCACAAATTATCATTGATTTACTAAATTAATAAAAAAGAATACCTTCACCAGGGAGATGTTAAAATTGATGTTTTAACAGAGACAAAAGAATTGCTATCTCTTTGTTACCATCTTAATCAGCTTGCAAGAGGGTAAGACTGCATTGCTGGTTTTGGCTGCATGCTGCCTGCCTGCTTTGACGCGCCAAATTGCACAAGGCACATCAAGTCAAAATCAAACTTACTGCAAACTTGGGTAAGTGCTTATCTGGGGTACATTCTTGTAAAATAATTTCAGGAGCGGTGGGTTCAGCAGACCTAATGGAAGAGCCGCCACTTTTTCCTAGAGTACAACAAAACTGGGTACACCCTCGTGTATATAAACATGACAACCCCCCCAAAATACAACTATCCGAACGTATGTGAGCTAATTCTTGGATCAATGATCTATATCGATCTTTATACTGAACTTATATTCCTATCCTTCTTTACAAAGCAGAACTACAAGAACAAGATATTTGCAAATATTGTTTGACGCTCATGTTGTCACTCTTATCTAGGCAGTGGCGGCCTCTCTATGTATAGTGGGTCCAGGTAAAAAAAATTCTGTATTCTGCATGATTTTAGCAAAGAGCCAAAAATTAAAATATTCAAAATAAACTTTAAGCCTATTTCATGCTCTAGACTTTGGAAAAAACGAGACGGATGGATTGACTTCCTTTTAGAGGGGGCCCCTACTCATACTATGCACTTGTGTTAGGATCGAAAATCCGTGAGCTGTCAAAGTATATCAACGCAAAAGCATACTTTTTACTTAAATGTGAAAAAAATTTGGAAAGTAGAGAGAAATGATGGTCTGAAATCCTCCTCAACTGTGAGGCCTAGGTACTGCAGGACAACACCCCTAGGATGGCTGGCAATATATTAAATTTACTTATTTTCGTGTATACCTATCGGAAATAAACCGAGTTTTAGGAAAACATTAGACTTGTTTTCGATCTGCAAAAAAACTGACCTCACTGATAAATGTGATATTTTGAATTTTTTGATGCTTTAGTTTATATGTTTTCTAGTAACTGATGGAATTTATTTTTTTTGTAAAGTTTGGCAATGATATACAGATAAAATAAAGTTAGTTTGATAGCACAGCAGAATGGTTAACTAGGTAATGATGGCGTGGCTTATCTATAGCACGAGATATTGTCTCATATCATAAATCGAGAAAAAATACATTGTACAAGATATTTCCACATTGGAAACAAACGTGCACTTTTTCAATATCAAAAGTACGTTTTTTTTTTCAAGTAATATGGATAATGCCATATTGATATTGTCTGTATAATATTATACCACATTGAGTTACATTATTATACCAATTAAATATTGTACGCCGCAGGAATACTCTAGAATATTGAAATTATAGTTAAAGAAGACAGAATATATTATATGAGAAGATTTTATATGGGGATGATTGAAGAAAGAAGATATCATTTATGAACCCTGAAGATCACTTCAGTTGTAAATGATGATAATAAAATGTGAAGTTACAAAGTCTCTACAAATTTCATGTTCATTCTGCAATTAATCTGAATAGTTTTCTTGAACAAATTATCTTTAATGTTACAATTCTGAGTTCAAAAGTAAATTAGAGTCAAAGAGGAAATACTCAGCTCTTTATATCTAAGTTTAAGGTAATTTAATAAATTAAGGCAATAAGGTTTTAAAAGTAATTACGATAATATGTTTTGAAAGGTTTTCAAATAAATTGAAATTTATTTATTCTCTTTCAATGTATTACGAGATGCCTTTAGTATTTATATTACATTGATTTGCACCAAATACAAGATTCGCAATAATAAATCACGTATATTCTTTATGATGAGAATAGTATTCCAAATTTTTTTTCAGAACAAATAGATAAAGCAAATGTGAGAGCTGTTTGGTTAACTTGTTAGCTGGAATAATCCAAGTAAGTCTTTTATATGGTAAAAACAAAATTATTGCAAAATATTATTATTAAAAAATGAACATTTGTAAAGGTCTTTTCTAACAGTATTATTCAATGCTGACTAATATAGTAAGTTATGCTATTTTGAAGCGCCATCTGTCGACCGTAAGTAATAATCTCACCATAAAATAAAGTTGTTTTAGTAAGCTTGACGTTGATTAATATAGCTCTTGGTATCTATGTACACCTGTCGAAACGTAAGAATAATCTCACCCAAAAATATTGAACAATGCTGATTACGTAAACTCATAATATCTTTTCGCTGTACGACAGTAGACTGGCAATATCTGCATCTCTAGCATATACTGTTCCATGGATTTTTTTGAAATAAAACACCAACGAGACATCCTTGAGTTAAATGAAGATTTTATAAAAAACACTAGTTTTCATGACATTGTAAAAGGTTCTCGGAAACATTGATACATGTTATAGAAATGTTACGGTATCTGGTGTTCCTCGTGTCTTGGTATTGTACAACATCGTACAAATATATACATTTCTGTGCTATTGGGAGTGCTAATGAGATCTTCATAACATAAACTTTTGAAAATTGTGAGGACAAAGTATTACTTATTGAAGTCAAAATTTTCTAATGAAGTCTGAAACATCAAAGAAAACACTTTGTATCAGCCTTTAATTACAATGATTAACTACACCTTTCTGAAGTATTTATCAATGATATTTGTTTTTTGATATTGTGTAGTAAGCAGCAGTTCATCAACATTCATCATCCCTTACCTGTACTAGCATGAAATGGTGATGACATGAATTGCTTGTGGGAAAATGCCAAATTATTATTAAGTAAAGGGGAAACCTCAAATATTCACATAAAGACAGAAAACATTAAATATTTGGTTAAAAATGAATGTTCGCAAAGAATAGAGTTCCACTCTCGGAATTATAAAACATCAAATATATTTAACTTCCAGACTAACGGAAAAGTTAAGTAAAACGTGTTTCTGCTTACAAGTTCAAGCGACAAATAGCGCCTTCTTTAGACATTGTGTTTACAAGTTGTAAAACAAGCTTGATGCGTATAGCAATAAAGAGGATAATTATCTTTATCTCTAAGGAAAACACTAGACTCTTAATATATCTCCTAGACCTGTCCTTCTTTTATTATTCAAAAGTCAATGATAATTTGAAAAAAACTGAACTTTTATAAAAATTTTTTAAAACCTTTTCCATCTTTTTTTTTTTACTTAAATATAACACTTAATTTTAAAGAAAAACTATATCGCCTTTTCTGAACAAGAACACGGCGCTTATAAAACAAAATAAACCTAAAAAACAGTGAATGTTTATGAAAAAATAAACTTACATTTTTTTGTCTCATTTTGAAGTAATTATTTTTGAACTCTAATTTCATAATTGAATTTAATAGCAAAACGTAGTTATTAAAGGAAAATCGCCTCTCTTTGACTTCCAAATCATATTCTCAACCCAAAAATTAATGAAACTACAGTTTAAAAATAACCATACGAATGAATCGATGAGCGGCTAGCGAAATCTATCTTCCTCTAAAGTTTAACTGGCCGAATGGTTAGCGACTACTGGAACCGGTAGACCGCGCAGCCTTACTGGTCTGCCAGTCTAAAATTTGTTTTGCTATAATTTGGTAATGATTTGACGCGGCAAAGCCTGCCGTGTTTGTCCTATGGTGTTTTCGGAAGCTTGAGGTTAACTCTGGTTGCAAGCTTCATTTACACTTCACTCTGTCGTCAAACTTTACAAGCTTGCAGATCGGTAATGCAAGCATGCAAGGTTTGATGCAAACCAAAAAATCATATCTAGATAATACGCTTTATTTATTGCTTGAGTTGGCCGCTGCTTGTTGATTTTGCATCTATGTTCCACTTTTATAATTTAAAATTAAGGAAATGCCATAAACTGATTGTTAATACAAAGTTGAAAGTGTTTCTTTTACGAAAAGTTGCCTGACCAGGATATGAAATAAGAACGCTTTTGTTTTATCTAATTTAAATGGCATCCACAAAATCTTTGGTATGAACATCTCTGTAATCCTTTAGTAAGCATGTAAACAAAAAGAGATTCTTCCTATTTCAACAAAAATAATCAACAGTGTGTTTGCAGTTATCTAATAATTTATAGTATTTTATTGTATATTTATTTGTGTCTGAATTGACAAACATCATTTTTGTTGAGACAAAACAAAAACAATACACATTTTATTCGAAGTTAATTACTTTTACAGCCATTAAAACGAAATGTGGATATTAAGGATTTGCTATATATTTGACAACAACACTTCTCGCTTTCTTACCTATTCACGCAATAGTGATTTTAAACTGTCGGAATACTAATAAGAAGATTTATAACTTCATGCTTTACGAATACTTGAATGAATAATAACAGCTTGCTAGAATCAATATTTACATACACTTAATCGGTATATTCAAATATTAATATAATATCAAAATTTATTTCAAAATTTTACTGTTAAGTATACATTTATAAATAAAATTACAGCCATTTTCAAAAACATTATTTACTATAGAAATATCTATATAATAATTGTTTTAAGTATAACTAAGAGAACATTATTAGTTCTTTCACATAATGATGCATTGTTTACATTTCTGAGAAAGTATTCAAAGCATTATTCTTCATATATATCCAGCTTCTTGCTATGCAACTACTAAGTAAAGTGAATCAAGTATTTTAAATATTCTTTCGTTGATATCTCTCAGATATTCTAAAAAATTCACATATTTGCTTTCTTTCACAAAAATTCATATATCTCATTAGTTGTAAATTGTGTATGCATGCAAATTACAATCATTTCAAAAAAAACATAGGTTCACAACATTAAAGGCCAAGATAATTTTAAAAAAATATGTGCAAAAATAGCATTACAATTTTTTATGCATATAGCAGTTCCTTGTTTACATTGCTGAGAAAATATTCAAATACATATTTTATATGTGATGATGAAGACTTTAAATTATATAGTTTTTTTTACAAAGATATATTGGTAAGAGCATTTAAACAATCCATCTATTTTCAAAACTATACAAATATTATGAAAATTTTAGTCCTATTATTTTATTTATGAATGAGTAGCCGTTCTTTATACAAATATGCACAACAATTATATAAGTTATTAGTACTTTTAACTGGCATTATCAGGTAAATAAACACATTCTGTACAATTCACTGAGGTGCAGTTTGGAGGAATGACAAGAACAGCTTCTACTAGAGCATCCAGTGGCGAATCCAGGAGACTGGTCTGGGGGGGGGGTTGAGGTCATAAAAAATTTGTATCGTAGTGACGAAATGTCAAACCTCGATGGCTTATATAAGCCAAAACTCTTTAACTTTACAGGTTTTCCTCTCCTGACAATAAGAATAATAAAATAATCATCACTACAATATTTTCATAATTTAATAAAAAAAATACAATGAAATAACTAGCCAAAATGTTTCTATCGAGTGCAAGTGGAAATACTAGAAAAGTGAAAATTTTCTATTCGTCAAGTCAGGGAAGCAAATATTACATGATTTTATTACTATTTTTTTAAAATGAAATGAAGATCAAAACAAATTGTAGTGATTTTAAATTAAACTGATTTTTGGTTTAGCTCTGGTGGTGGTGGTGGGGCCAGAAACTGACAGACCATCCTGGATTCGCCATTGAGAGCATCTATTATTTTTCCATTTGTAGTGAACAACATTATTGCTGAGGAATTTGGCTCGGTGAGACATATGAGCACACCTGGCTCTAATATATCCTCTGAAATCTTTCATCCATAATGTGAAGGACATATGCAATAATAAACTCCTGTTTCTTCCAGCCTGGTAATTCTGCTTAATAATAGATTAAATATGTTTTTGAAGAAAATTTGATTTTATGGGAAGATTGGTATCTGATAAGTGTGATTTTGTAGATTGAAATGAAACTTAAAATTTATAAATTAAAACTGGGTATTACTTTTCAAAAAAAAAGTATTTACTATATCGGTATAATTTACCTAAATTATAAATACAATAAAATCCTGTTTGCAATTAAAGTATTTATGAATGTTGATTCAAAATTAAACAAAGAATCCAAAAAACTGGCTATTTTGAGAAAAAAATGATGTGAAGGTGTTTAAAATGAATATAAAATTTATAAATAATCAAAATTGGCCTGCAAAAAAAAAGGCTTTGTAAATGAGGATTCAAAATGAAACATAATCAGATCAGAATAAAATATTCCAGAACTTAAACAGATCGGAGGATAATTTACCCGGTTTGGTTTGAAGCTGAATGATAACTTAAATGAAATAATAATTTGAAAACTGTTTATTTTATACATATAGGCTCGGGAATTTGATTCTTAATTTCCTGTGAATCCTACGCCAAGCTTCAAATAGTCTTATTTTATTGATTTAGTCGAGGAGGATTTTACTCTCTCTATGGTGTATTGGCATTATGAAAATTGTTGTAAAGGAAAAAGAATTGCTTGAACTTTAATGTTAAAAAAAGATAAAGGTAATTGCCATGTTGGAATATAAACATGCCAATGTAACAACAAATTAGAAAAACACATAAAAAAAGTTTCCAAATATTTCATAAGAAACGGTTTTGAAAGGAATGCAACTGAAAATTAGTACAGTAAATAAATTCAAACTATGAAAACCACATCAAACTTTAGTTTCAAATATTTAAGTACTGATTGTGATGATTCAGATATAAACCCCGCATATAGTAAAATGCCTGGCACATCTTCAAATGCTATAAAGTCAACAATAACTATTATCTGTACTATCTACTATAATTTTAAAATATTAGAACTGAAACATCTGGTAGTTACCAGAAATTGTCTGGTTCTTTTGATTTATTAATCCAAAAAGAATTATGAATAATTGTATCTTTCAGTTTAGTTTCCATTATCAAATTTTATAATTTTATAAATCAAATACAATTCTTTTAAAAAATTAGTTTAAGAAAGTTTTTTGTAGCTAAAAAAACTCTTTTACGAAGCAGCAAATACAAAATTATTCATTTAATTTATTTTAATTAAAAAAAGGGTATTTTATTTTGTAGCTATGATGTAGTAATGAATTTGATTTGATAAATATTTGCCTTTTATAAAAACTTAATTAGTTTAATTTTGATTTGATTAAATGTTTTTTGATTATTTAAAATTAAATTATACTACTTATCTGGGTATCTATTTAAGACCATTATATTATATAGAGTTTATATTTAGAGGAATTGACCATTCATTCACTCTATTCATATTATAATAATAAATGGGTATAAACGCATTTATAATGTACTACCCATTTTGGGTATCTATCTTATTAAAATTCGAAGGTAAAACAAACGTATGTATGTATGTATACCGGCTATTTCTCAACAGAACTGCTGAACGGAGAGAAGCACGCGCAAAGTACCAAAAGGTGGGGTTTAATCCAAGGAACTCATTTAGGCCAACAAATTCCGGAAATTACAATAGTTAAAAAGATATTAATTGTAAACACAAAATGAATGAATTGACGCTGCCACTGTTGGCAGAAATGGGTAAATCTTATCGGTTTATGGATTCTTTTTTTCTCTACTACTATTTTTCGCATCCGTACATTTTTTATTTTATTTAACGGAAGATGGTATTTTTTTTGGGGCGAGATCGCGTTTGGATTTATTTAACAAATTGAAAAAAAAATACTTTTCCCGCATTAATTTTCTTCTTTTTTTTTTTGTCGTAATGGTATTTCGCAACACGAGGCTTTTGGGAGAAAATATTATTCATTTTTAATCTGTTTTTTCATTATTATTCGTTTTATTTTTTCGCAAACAAATATCATGCTAATCTGTTTAATTTGTATAAAAAAGAATTTCTTTTACTTTTCTATTCAAACAAACTGCTTAAGGTAATAAAATAGGAATTGAAAGTTTAATCCACCAAGAGAGGATTCCAACAGATTTACGTTTGTTGTAAAGCTTTATATTAACATTTGTAAAAAAAAAATAGAGGCGGGAATATGAAAAATGTAGGGATTCTGAGAAATGCTAAAGCAGAAAGTAATTAAAAGGTTGATTTACCTTAATTAACAATATAGATTCAAAGGATTTTTAGCGTTTGGGGAAATGTACGTTTACAAGAAGTGACAATATGTGTAAAAAAAATAAAACCGGAGGCAAGTATATGACATTAGTGTTCAAAAGACTAGATTTAAAAAAGAATATTTACATTTGTTGGGAAAGTAAGCATTATTTGTTGAAAAAAAAAACGGAGCCGGGCATATGAAAATATGGATCCAAGGCCTACTTCTCTCCCGCCTGAATATCCCATTATTCAAGATTGCCCGTGCAACGCCAATATGCAGTTAGTTTAACCTTAAAAGTAAATACCCAGGTATTTTACATCACTGATTATAAGATTTTGCTGGGAAAATATCTTCTGCGAAAAAGTTTGTAAATGTGGCGTTATTTTTGCTTTTTTTTCATCGGTCAAAATCCACTGATCTGCAGAAAAATTTAATTTTTTTAAGACTTAAATCTTAGCAACACTGAGAAGCATTCACAGTTTTCACTCACGTGGATTTTACTCATCCTAGCAATATAACATTTTATTTTCTTTAATCGAACTTTTTTAGAATCGCTAGTCGAAGTCTCTGGAACATAAAATGCAAAAAAAAAAAAAAAAAAAAAAAAAAAAAAACCTCTCTAATGAAAGATTGCATCCTTGTCTCTACACATTGAATTGTGCTTTTCAGCGATAGTGATTCTGTATAAGGCATCTGATTGGTCAGAATAATGGAAATTTTATAACTTGAATTTTGTATTAATTCACTTTAGCCGACTAATGTAAACATTGAATGAGTAATTTTTTGAATTCATATCTTTTCTTTTGCTTGATTTCAAAAAGTTTCCCGCAACCTAATAATATTATTTTGAACGATAGCGAGGTATGTCCTGCGGCCCAGCTTACTCTGCTACTTAATGATTCGTATATAACGAAATATCGTCTATTATGGAATTGCCTTTACTGAAATTGGGTCAAAAAAGTGACAAAACACTTCTATATGATGTCATTGCAATTATATTTACTTGAGATATTTCATTGCAATTATACTTATTTAGATATTTGTAATATAATTTAAAGTTACACCCACAGAAGCAGATCTTTCTGTGGTTACATTTATCCTGGCCTTTGAGCAACAACCAAGTAAATTGAAATGGAAAATCGGCTGAAAACACTCAACGCGAAACATCGCAAATCTCCCAGATCTCGGTGTTAGAGTTCTACCCTTTTATCCGTTTGTAAATACAAAAAATGGTAAGTTATTTTATTTAATTTAAAAATATCGACAAATTAGTTATTCTTGTATATGTATTTCAAGCATAAGGATTAATAATTTATTCTAAAAATGAGTAATTAAACCGTGATGTTACATGGTTTCGATATGCTGGTGTGTGTCGTCACTATGAGAATGACATGTTCCTTTGAAATTGATATTTGCTTTTAATTGTAGCTGAAACTTAATTTTAAATCCGACAAATAATGGTAGGCATGTTTAACAGATTATGTTCATGAAAATTTTCATTTAAGTTATTTAGTATTGTCTTAGATGAAGATTGTAAAAACAATTTTGAATTTTAGGCTAAAGTCAAAGCACGAGAACTCAGAGGCAAGAAGAAGGATGAGGTGATGAAGCAGCTCGAAGAATTAAAGCAAGAGTTGGCCTCTCTACGAGTTTCTAAAGTAACTGGTGGAGCAGCATCTAAATTATCCAAAATGTAAGTTTAAATGTGTTTTATGCAGAGTTGTCTTTGTCGTATGTGTTTGTTTGCCTGAGTTATACTTAATCGTTCTTAATTTCCTAAAATAAATCCCAGTGTTACTATAATTACTAAATTAAAATATTGTGAAACCTATGTAATATGATTATGTAGTTATTTTCATGAATCTGGAAATCCAGTTGAAACATGTTTATATAAAAAAATAGTTTGCTGAATGCAAGTATTTTTATTTGTAGTATTTTAACAAGATTGAGTTACATATGTTTTTCAACTTAATTTCCAAGTTGTCTTTACATGCAATTATGAAGGAATCGCATAGTAACACTTACCAAGTTCCAGTAGTCAACGTAATGATATCCCAGTCAAAACATTTTCAAGAATATATGTTATCCAACTCAAACAGTATTGATAATAGCAGTGTGAATGCATTCTCAACCTGCGAGATGCCATTTAGATATCATCAGTGGTATAGTCGCAAATTAAGCAGTATGAGAACTGTAAAAGCAGTATTGGAATGCTCTTAACCTGGTTTTCAAAAATTACATTGTTTTAAGGATGTTTTCACAATTTTTTATTTTTTTTTGGGGGGGGGGGGGAAAGGCAGTGCCGGAATGGAGTTCCGATTCCGCTACACCCCTGGATATCATTGTTATAAATTCTGTTGGTTTTAAGCATCTATTTCTTTGAGAAATTGTAGACTAGTATTGTTCCGGGTATTTGAGGAAGTACAGAAATCATGATTTAATGCGAGATGATTTTACACAATACTGTAATTATCGTTCAGGTTTGTCATTCTACAGTTAAATTCAACAGAGATGGGAAAAAGTGAGGATACTTTTAGGGAGATTCGTTTTACATACAGTGATACTTGTAGCTGTTATACAGAATGAATACACACGATTTTTTTTAGCGCTGAATACAAAGTCTTGATTTTCTAATATTCTGTTTTAAATTGCATTATGGTTGTCAACATGGATGTCTTGCAGAATGAAATTTTTTAAAATTTGTTTTCTAAATGCATCTGAAATCTTCTAAAAGTAGTGTAGTAGTACTTGAAATCATTAGCTCATATTTTTCTCTTTCCATGTTTATGTTATATATGTAATGATGCTAGATAAAAACTAAATTTTATCATATTTTAATTCTTTAACATTCCTGCCATTCTAGTTTAATCTGAATTGGAATTATAATTAAGGTGATTTATAAGTAAAATTCCACCTTTGTAGAATTGAATACCTTTTTTATTTCAAAATATTGTTTTCTTTTATGTTCAATGTGAAATGATGCGTTTTATTTTACCAGAAAAGATTTGATTTTTAAAAATATATCAGGATTATGTATTTGTTAGATTGCCTTTTAAAATGTATTTTATATATTATAGGCAATTTTAGAATTTTGGCACCCTATTGGCCCAATGGGGCTTGTGTTAAAAAAACTGCAAAAGATGCCTTTATACCTTCATTCACTTGAAAATTCTTACAAATATTTATTAACTAATTTTGATTAAATACTGAAAACTTTCCTGTTATGTATGAATGCAAGTGCTTGTGATACATTACATTTGGATATTTATTCCCGCCTCTCATATCAGATACCATAATTAATACATCCTTTCTCCTGAGAAACCCTGTGGAATATTGATCGAGATAAAATATTTGAAAACCTGCTAGTAAGTGAAACTATTTGGTAGTACAGTCTATTTGGAAATTGTATTTTCTCTTTTATATCTCAAATGATGCATTAATACTTTCGTTCTCCTGAAAAACCCTGTTGAATAATGATTGACTGATTGAGATAAAATATTTGAAAACCTGCCACTGCGTGAAGCTATTAAATGGTACAGTTTTTATTTGGAAATTGTTTTTCCTTTTATCTCAAATGATGCATTGATACTTTCGTTCTCCTGAAAAATCCTGTTGAATAATGATTGACTGATTGAGATAAAATATTTGAACACCTATTAGTTTTTAAAATTAATTACCAGTAGTCCATTTGGAAATTTCATGTTTTCCTGTGATTTCAAATAATGCACTATTGTTCTCGTTCTCCTAAAATTCTTCTGTTGGTTTTATCATCTGATTTTAGATAAAATATTTTGAATTTAGCAGAATTGCTATAATTTTTAAAAGCAGTAATTGGCGATTCTTATGAATATGGTTTGTGAAATATGTATGCAACATCAGTCTTTAAATGTGAAGTGTAATCCATTTTGTTCAGGGAAAAGACAGTAGTTGGTTCAATTCTCTTTTATTCAATCATTGAAGATATGTTATTTTTTCATAGGTAAAGGAATAATTTTTTGTGTAACTCCATGACTAAGATTAAAGAGATTATGCCCGTGAGGCATACTGTTGTCAGCTTACATGCTTGAATGAGAAAAGGGCAGTTAACAATGCGCCGAGAGGAACCATGAACCATATTTATAGGAATTGTCAATTACTGCTTTTAAAAATTATAGCATATCTGCTAAATTCAAATGCCAGGAAAGGGGATTTTCCTGGAAGACTCGCGACTCGAAATGAAAGTCATAGTGCGCTTATTACGATGCAAGTAGAAGTAATTAAAAATGAGGTGTTAAAAATGATTTAAGAAAGTTAAAAACTTAAAATATCACATGTATTTATTATTACTTATGGATATTATTACTGTACGGTTTTTAGTTTATGGAGGTAGATGGAGTGTTTGATAAAAGTTTTCAAGGTCAGTGTTCTTATGCATGTACCGATATTAAGTGTCTAGTGATTGTTCCATAGTGGATAGTTCTTAATTTACATCCATATTTTTTAGAGGAATTTATTGGTGTTAGTAATTAAGTTTTGTCGAATGTTGCTTAGATACTGTAATTAGTTTTATGATGAATCATGGTTTTCTGAATGTACAGTGATTACATTATTTCGAACCTCTGTCTGATAATCGGTGTCATTTTTTGAATTTGATCGTCCTTTGTGTTAACATGAATTTTATATTATTTTTTTTTATTTTTGTATGCGTGATGAATCATGGTTTTCTGAATGTACCGTGATTACATTATTTCGAACCTCTGTCTGACAATCAGTATCATTTTTTGATTTTGATCATCCTTTGTGTTAACATGAATTTTATATTAATTTTATTTATTTTTGTATGCGTGATGAATCATGTTTTCTGAATGTACCATGATTACATTATTTCGAACCTCTGTCTGATAATCAGTATCATTTTTGATTTTGATCGTTCTGTGTGTTAACATGAATTTTAAATTAACTTTAGTTATTTGTGTGTGTGATGAATCTTGGTTTTCTGAATGTACTGTGATTACATTATTTCGAACCTCTGTCTGAGATTTATTAATGAGAATAGAAACTATTAACTTGTGCTTCTTGTAAGCTGAGGCCATCAAAGGTAAAAACCAAAGTATATGGTACAACCCTCGCCAAGCTGGCGCCAAATCATGGAAAACTCGCCATATGGTTACCAAAAATTACCAATTATTATTAAATACCATATATCGCCAAAGTTTGGTGCCGTGCCACAGGGTTCATACTCCTCCTGAATTTTGCTTTTTTTTTTCTAAGGGCCCTGAAAACTCCTGAAAATTGTTTTTTATCCTGATATTTCTTTTTGTCTCCTGAAAAATTACAATCGAAGAGCAGAAGATATGATAAAACATAAAAATATAATGTTTCCGTTTTTCCTTATTGATAGAAAGTCGCTGGAATCCGAAATTCTTACTTCTGACCTTACTTAGCGCCGAAACAGTCTACCGGGCATGTTCCGAGTTGCCACAATCGGGAAAGATGGGAGAATTGATATTTAGTATACTTTTCTCCCAATTTTATAAAAGTTGTCCACACTACCCCATTCTCCCCTACAATCGATTTTTTTTTTTCACGTTATCTCCTGAATTTTCTTTACTGTACTCCTGAAAAAATCCTTAGAAACTCCTGAATTTTACTATCATGTATACAGTATGAACCCTGGTACCATACTCTCTGGTTGTGCTGTCATCAAAATTATATTTTCAGTTAGATATAAATTTGCTTTAAATGTAAGCATAGGTAGCAAGAAGTACACTTGATCTCAAATGATGCACGAATACTTTCGTTCTCCTGATAAACTTGATGAGATAATTCAACTGATGAGATCAATAAATCTGTATAATATTGCATTTCCTTATATAGTTGCAGATTTTCTAGAAAATGTTTAAATTGTTCTTCCTTCTCCATGTACGTTTTGGTATGCAAAGGTATAAAGGCACTAATTCATAAATTTTTGGATATAATGAAAGGCACAGAAATCATATTTGTCATAATTTTTACTATTTTTCTGAATATATTGTGTGCTAAGATTTAAATATTTGGATATTAGTTTTCCTGAAACAAGGCACTTTCGATAAGTTTGTTGCACCTTCTTCCGTATAAATAAGTTGAACCATTTTTTTCAGCACTACAGGTTTTTGTACTCCTATCAAAAGGAACTTTTATTAATAACAATACTGGGACTGTCATAGTTTTAATAATATAATGACAACTCTAGTTGACAATATGGGAAAGCTATTCTGTGTATCATTATCCATTTACATAGTCTTAGATGTGATCTTTTTGTACACTTCAACAAAATTTAGTTTCAAACACTTGAATTTTTATCCTGTGTAATAAGCCTATGTTTAAAACAAAAATTGTTTAATTTCTTGAAGCTCTATCTTATAGTCTTAAGATGTGTAAAAACACTTTGTTACTTATTTGGACAATGAATCTGTCAATTTCTTAAATGTTAAAAGCATTGAAAAGTGGTATCTTTTTTATTAGTGCCTAGTTTTATTGTGACTTGCCATTAGTTTATTTGAAATTACTTATCTGGTTCTATTATTTAATTTTGGCCATACATGTTTTGCCATTAAAAAAGGTATGTTGATGTAGGTAAATATGAATTTAGAGAGCAATGTGAGATCAAAACTTAAATGTCAGTTATTCATAAAAATGTTAGATCTATTATGGAAAAATGCTTGTGATTATTTAAGTTACCTTGAAATCAAGCTTCGTAAATTTTCAATTTTTTAGACTGAGCTTATAATATCTTGAAAGCTGACGATGAATATTTAGTTAACTGAAATGTTATTTCTTAATATCATTTAAGTCTCCTTGGAAACAAAATAAAATTTATCATTGAGATGGCCTCTCAAATATATTCCAACTTTTAAATGACTTATTCAAAAGATGGGCAGTAAATGGTCTAAAAGGTTCATGATTGAAAATGATGTAAAAGGAAGGAAACAAAAGTTCTAAAAAATGAAATTATTTAATGAGAAGAAACAATTTAAGCATATTGAAGTCCTTTCAAATTATAAGATAATTATGATTTGTGCTGTCATTCTTTACTAATAAACTTTTCCTTAGGAATAGTAATTGTGTAGTATTTTGAGAATTTTCTGAAAAATTATCACAAATACTTATAAAATGTTAAGTTGTCGTACATTTCTGTTTATATGAAGCATTATTTTATCTTAATTTTTTCTTCCTCAGTTACATAGTAAGGAAATCCATTGCCCGAGTTTTAACAGTGATGAACCAAAACCGAAAGGAAAATTTGAAGAAGCTGTACAAGAATAAGAAATACAAGCCTGTTGACTTACGACCCAAGAAAACCAGAGCCATGCGCCGAGAACTGACCAAGAGACAGAAAAATCTGAAGACTCCCAAGGAACAGAAAAAGTTGCGAGCGTGGCCTATGAGGAAATTCGCTGTAAAAGCATAATTAAAGTTCATCTTGTATATTTATGTGCATTCGTTGTTCATTTCCGCATAATAAACATTCTTTTACAGAATTCCTTTTCTGTCGATGGGTTGGGACATCTTGTAAGAGTAGCGGAGGTGGTGGATTCTCCGAGATGATGAACAGTGGCAGATACAGTGATATTATGGGATGTAAATTCACAATAAGCTAAAGTGTTTGTGTAGTGTTTACCTTAGTAAACTGGTACAATTTAAAAATTCCCTGTCAAATGAATGTATTAATAGTGTTTATTATTTGATAAAATGTTTGCAAGTAATCATGAAAATCTTAAAGTATAAATTTTTTTTAAACTATGGTCACCTATCAGACTTGAAAGACTATTTTTCTAGGACATAAGAACTATCACTTGATTTATAATTCTTTTAAGTATCTGTTAGTTCATTCTAACTTGTTATCCATTAATTAGCAACACTTTAAACATATTTTAACACTTTTAATCACTTCATATAAATGCCTCTATTGCATTTTAAGATCATTTTAGTTTTGTGTTATTAGTTTACATAAGCTTTTTATTTGATTTCTGTAGTACTGGAGCACAAATTTATTGCTGGCAAATACTTTCTGCCGCGCATTTTGTCTCTGGTGTTCAGTCTGAAATTCAGATCTAAATCGACAGGTTTTTATATAGTAGAGATTTTGAGTTATTGTTAGAAACTTCACCCTAGATAACTAAACATTCGTCTAATAGACTTCCAACCCCTGCCAGTGTCGCAAATTCGAGATGTTGCCGTTGTGCTCACACCACCTGACTCGCAATACCTTCATAACTGGTAAAATGAGTTATCCGAATATGATGAGCACATCTGTACACTTGCTACCTTTTGAAATTTGCTGCAATTGTTGTCCGACATTCAGATGTTTAGTTATAACATACAGAAGTTGAAGTTGGTTGCTGAAGACATGACTAAAAGTGCTGCTAACAAACATGGAATTTGTATTTTCTGTTCATCTAAGAAATGCAGAATGACAAAATATGTGTACAACAAGCTTATTTGTGAAGAGCACACTTTTACACGTTAATTGTCGATCATTTGCTGGTGCGTGAAACGTAACGCTTCAATATTTATTATCTGGTTACGTTTTGGATATATATTCTAGTATTGGCATGGAATGAAGGTTAGAAACTAGTTGCAAATACATGTGGTTTCGAATTGTTTACTTAATGAAAACATAACATGAATTGTTTGTTTCTTATAGTAAGTTGGCATATGGGTGCAACATATTAACTATCAACATACCTTCACATGACCGGTAGTCAATGTGTTAAGCATCTGCCAAGAGTGCAAACACTAATTTTCACTGTTTCTATTTTTTAAATGATGTATTATAATATGTTCTTAAGTGACACTAATTTGTTTGACACTAATAAAATAAATATAGACATGGACTTGTTTTTAATTTGACATCTGAATGATTGGTTGCAAAGTAACACTGATTGGTTATCTAAAGTTAAAATTACATTAGTGAGTAAGGGGAAGTTTTTGAATGAATTAAAAATTCAGCATCTTTTAAGTAGGAAGAAATGCGTTGGGTATTGATGATTTTGAATCCCTGCTGATGGAGACTCTTTCTAAGAAACATAAGGTCTATAAAATGTGTATATAATACATTTTGCATAGCTCTTTTCTCCGGGATATAGGTTTCAGAAGCTGATGCTAGTTGGTTTAGTATTTTTTGAATCTTAATGACAAATAATGTAAATCCAAGGATTTTTACTGTTTACTTATTAATATTTAAATACTACAGACATGACACATTTCCGCGGAAACGCGGATTTCCGCTTTTTCGGCATCGAATTTTATCATTCCTGGGATCGATGCAAATCTGCATTAAAATTTTTGTTAATGTGTTGGGGGGGTTGCTCACGCAAACAAAAACTGTACGCCTTGTGAAAATTTTTCGTATGGCTCTAAAGCGAAAGAGTTTCGAATTCATAAGATATTGCGTGATCCTGCCGAAAGCCGTTCAGCGTCAGAGTTATGTATCGGCGCTTTGGGGTCAAAATTTACCATTGGTAGGAATGCCTGAAGGTTGTATTCTTTTCTTTATCGTTTCATCTTTCGTGCCATCCAATCGGAATTCATTCTGATTGGATAGAAAATCAACCCACAAATTTCTTCTGATGCGAATTTCGTGAGAAAAAAAGATCGTTAGCTCTCCGTGAAGGAAGCCATTTTATTTTTGCGTTCTTTTCACCATTCTTTTCTTCATTTTTGTTAGTTATTTCGATTTCATTTTTGTTAGTTTTCGTTCCTTAACGTTTGTCTATCAACACAAACATGACACATTTGTGCGCAAACGCGGATTTCGGTGTTTTCGGTATCGAATTTTGTCATTCTTGGAATCGATGTAAATCTGCATTAAAAGTTTTGGTAATGCGTTGGAGGAGGAGGGGAAGGGTTGCGCTCACAAAAGACGTGAATAGCACGCAAACAAAAACTGTGCACCATGTACACATTCAAATTAATCTGAGAAAGAATGTATATTGAAACATATTCTTCAATTTAGAGTGTTAAATACAAAATGTTGAGCAAAAAGCAGTCTGCTTTTGAATATTTTAGAAAAAAGATTTTTTTGCGTGATGCCATTGATAGTAACATGCAAAAGTTTAAGGTCATCAGGTAAATGGTGCTAGGAGGAACTTGATAGTAAGAAAATACCTGTGAGAAAAAAATAAAAGAAAAACCCCCAATCAAAGAAAGAGAGCAAAATTTAGAAAATGAAGGGAAATAGCAGACTGGAGCATAAAAGAAAGCTTGAACTGCTAGCTCAAAAAATGAGAAACAAAAGTCTTAATAATTATGTATAATCAAAAAAAGTTTTTACATGGCCATATTTTTTAGTGAGAATTTTTATCATAGTTTTTATTTTAACAAAGCTTTATACGTAATTCATTTTTCACCCATTAATTTTCTTTTAAATAATAATTCTACAATATTTTTAATATTCCAAGCGCTTTTTGTATAAATTTATTCATTTATTGTTCAAGTAATCATACTTATTTTGCTTCTTGGTGTTTACGTTTGATACGATTCCGTATTTATGAAGTTCAGCTTTTTTTGTTCTAAGCCTGTGTCATGTCCGATACTAATTTTGTATTGACGAGCTTAATGCAAGTAGATCCAATTGTACTTGATTAACTTAAGAAGCATTTTTTTTGTCTGTTGCATATATTTATGGAATAAATTGAACTGTGATTATTATCTCGGGGTTCGTACGCGTCCTTACAAGTCTTTACTTTTACATTTAGTCCTTACAAATCCTTATTTTTATGCCCCATTTTTAGAAAGTCCTTACTTTTTACTCTGCCATTATTAAAAAATTTAAAATTTCACTGATTATCGTTTTTCTAATTCCTCCTTCTCGGCGGCTCTAATCTCGGTCGACATGACTCTCGCGGAATGCGGTGGGGGTGGGGGGACGACACTGCTCGCGTTCTACAAATCCATATCCATCGCATACACTTTGGGAAATAAGGGAGGAGTTGCAGATGGCCTTTATTGGTCCATGGTTCCATAGGAATGATTGTCAAAAGTGCTGTTACCATTTTTAGAATAGTATCAAAGAGATAAACCTTCCATTTTTTGCCAGTGATGTTTTTAAAACTTGTTAATGATTGCATTCAAAATTTTGAAACCAGAGAATGAAAGAATTGAGAAACCTGAGACTTTATGCAAATTCAACTTCAGTGACCCAAACTTGTATAATGATAAAAGTTAAGTGTATTTAGGATTTACTGCAGAGCAACTAATAAAAGAAAAGATAAAAAATAAGGAATTAGCAGTCAAGGATGTTTTCACACTCAGACAGGAGAGTCGGATAAACATCTTAACAATAATAAAACATTTCATGCTGAAATGTCCTGTGAATTACGCATTAGTAAGACCTGCGATTTGCATTGATCCACGAGTAATGGCTGGATATCCCAAAAAAGCACAGGAAAAAATGAAAAAGGTATTGATTGTATTGTCTCAAAATAAACGTTTTTTGGGGAAAGATTGCGACGAAATTTTGTTACTCCATGCAGATTTTCTGTAAAATATTGTAAAGCCAAATTCATTTGAATTTACTTCTTTCAATCCAAAGAGTGATTCCCTTGATAATTTTTTACAAACTTATTTTAGCAATAATCATTATGAAAAAGTTTGGAAGATTATCAAAATGGTATTAATACTGTCACATGGTCAATGAGGTTTTTCGGTGAACAAGACCCTGGAAATAGAAAATTTAGAAGATGCTTCAAATATTTCCCAGCATATAAATCATGAATTTATTAAGCTGTCTGGGGCTATTTATGACTTAAAATTACTAAAAGAAATGAGGGCGACTTGTAGCCTCAGAGCAGCCATGTATTTAGAAATTAAGAAAGATCCAAAAGAAAAGACTGAAGCTAGCTCTAGAAAGGAAGAAATAGATTTTGAAACAAAGAAAGATGTTCTTCCAAATGGACATGCACCAAACAAATGGAAGCAAATGATTTAGCTAATGAGGCTGAAAGATCGAAGGACATAAATTTATTTATTCAATCATGAACATAAGAAAAACAATTTCTGAAAAAGAAATTAAAATAAATACCTTGGATGTAAATTATTGAATGAAAAAAGTTTGGAATTAAAGATATTTAATTTGATTACCAGTTTCTATGGGTTTTCCTTCATCAATTTATTAACTTCGTATTTTTTGGGAACTTTGTTTGTGTTAAATTTGTAATGTACTTCTATGTTTTTATATTATAATTTGACTCTCAAAATAGGTTGAATTTGCAAAATGAATTTTATTTAAAATATGTAATCGACAATTCGTTAGAGTTTATTCAATTTAGAGGTCCTATTTTTTGGTTTTGTTGGTCCTTGATTTTCCTTTAAGGAATGTAGTATACGAAAAACCTATCATCCTAACAATTAAGAGGGAGGATAGAACACTACTATATTTTGAAGGTAACTGGGTATTTTTTTGGAGATGTAAAATTGCAGTGCAACACCATTGGTATACAATATTGCTTGTGCTAGAGCTGTAGCTATTTCGTTAGTATTCCTCAATAATGGCGGTTATGAGAACAAATAAATTTGTGTTCTCAAATTGGAATTTCCGGGTTTTTTCAGATTCACCATCTCAAATTTTGTTTTGGAACAAATATATCAATGCATACCAAATATACAAGAGCAACCACTCGTTTTAGAAATATGAATGTGTGAAGCATTCTAAATTATTAAAATATGTCAGATTTTTACGCTACTAGTTTCCAGTATATTTGAAATGGATTCGCAATAACCCTTATTTATTTGAAATGAATCGGAAATGGAAGCAGCATGTCAATTTATTAATGTTCTTGTCAGTTGTGTAAAATGACTGTTCTAATACTTTTGTGATGTAGTGACATCTGAGGCCCCTTATTAGTGGTCATCTTATGAAAAAAGGTGCCCTCTCAAAGGCAGTTTTCTTTGAAGGTGGACATTCTTGCCGTATGGGAGTAATTAGAGGGGCTGGATTTCTATAACTGTATCTAGATAATTTTTTAACTGGTTGCTGGAAGCAAGTTTTCCTTGTGGGGGACAAATTGTGAGTTCCTTTAGCTGCTTATTTCACCATTAATATTTGAGTCGCTCAAAGCCAAAACGGATAAGTCCATTTTTTTTTATTTCTTCTGGCTTTTGTAAATTTTGATGGAATTAATAACATTTTTCAGTTATTAAAAGATTCACTCATTGCTTTATTAGAAGTCTTTATATACTTTCACTAATCAAATTAACAAACCAAAAATTTAAATTGTATTAAAGAACATGAATTTTCTCAATTTTTTTTTCTTGTCTTCTCCGCATTGACTTCTGAACGACTTTTGTTACTGTTGAGATTCTCATACAGTGGCAGCTCATGCATTGCAACCATGGGGGTACTGCAAGGATGTAGTGCAGCCAGAACGCTGTTCCAGCACTGCTTGTTTAAAATGGGAAAAATTATAAAGAAATCTCCTCAAATCAGCTCAATTCAAGTCTCCCAGGTTAGAGTGTTCCGCCACAACTTAATTCTCGGCTACCCCCAAAGCTTATAATACCTCGCTGCACATTAATGCATTTCTGTATAATATAAATTTTGCCTTTTTGAATAATTAGTTATTAAGAAGTTAATTAGATTTTTGACTTAATATTACGTGTTTAATTAAGAAATTTTATGTATGTAGTTACTGATTTTTAATCAGGTTTAAAAGTTCAATTTCAAAAAAATTTTCTTTAAGATTAATGGAAACGGTTTTTCAAACATGCACATTTCCGTGGATTTTGGCTTTTTAGGCATCAGATTTTATAATTCTTATTTTTCTTTTATATCGTAATACTACAATATTTTTAATATTTCAAGCACTTAAAATTTTATTTTTCAATCAATTGTACTTATTTTACTTGGTATTTATGTTTGGCACGATTCATTATTTATGAAGTTCAGCTTTTTTTGTTCCAAGCCTGTGCTTTATTTTTCTGATCAATAAAAAAAAATTATGAAAGGTAAAGGTTAAAATAAATACACATGCAGGAAAATTATTTGTATTTATTAACTAGAAAAATTTTGTAATACAATATTTTTATGATATTTTAAATGTTTTTTTTTCTTCTTAATTTGCAATTTCAGCCTCAAGGAAAAAATTCCATGTGTAAAAACGTAGTTTTTAACATCTGTAAGAATGCTTTTTAACTGTCCTTTCTTCCCCTCAAATAGAGGGCCGAGTAAGGTCTTGGCTTTGGATCCTGAAGTTTCTAGGTTTGAAACTTGATTTCACTGAAGAGATGCACCTTGTATGGGGCCTGTTTCATGTTAAATCATACATTGTGGCTTAATGTTCTCCTGCTGGTGTGGTGTAGAAGTTTTGAGAGAGGGAAGGTGGGTGCCATCCCAGATGTCCTCATTATCTGACCGTGGTTTAAAATTACAAGGTCAGTCCCCAAAGAGCCTTTGTGTTGCATAAAAATGGACATTAATATAACTGAACTCCCCTCAAGCAGTGTATATGGGAAAAAAAAAACACCTTAACATTTAGTAACAAAGAAAAGTGGGTCTGGGTGAAAGGCGGGAAGGGTCTTGGGTCTGGAAGTTTTTTTACTCTCGACGAAGAGAGATGCACCGTCTTCCCTCTATACCAGAGGTTCCCAACCTGTGGTATGCGTACCCTTGGGGGTACGTGAAGGACTAGTTGGGGTTACATGAAATAAAAGTTGGTAATGGTGGAAACAAGAAAATATGAGTTTAGTTAAGTTTTACCCAAGTTAATAACTAATTGAATAACTATGCAATTTTGTATGGTTGATTATTACAATCCTGATTTTGTTTTGGCATTAAATTCATACTTTTGTAAAACTGTGATAAAATGTAAAATCAAAAATAAGTCCAGCAGATGTTATTAATTTGAGTTGTCTGACTCTTAAGCTAACATAAGCCCTTAACATCATTGATAAAAACTTCTTGGGATAGGCTGTTGGTTGTTGGTGGTGGGGAGGATGATATGGCAGTAAGGGATACATAGGGAACTAAAAGTTGGGGAATCCCTGCTCCCCTATATGTTTGCCTAAAAGATAGAAAGCACTAAAGGGAAAATTGTGTTGCATTGTTGATTTTATATTATTACGAGCAAAATTAAATTAAGTGATTAAATTAATACAGTGAAAATGTTAGAGTCTCTGCATTATATTGCAGTGCCTATAAACATGCCGCTGCTGTTCTCATAGATTCTGTTTTCAACTAGTAAAAATTTTTTCTAGGCTATTTCTTTGCTAGAGTCACGAACTGTAAAAAAATTATTTTAAATAAGTTTCAAAAGACTTAAATATGGTACTAAATTTGACATTAGAATATTTATTTAATTTGGATTTAAAGAGGATTATTTCTTAAACTCAATTTTTTCTATTTTGTCCCATCACAATCTTTTCTAATTCATGTTATAAATTTCCCGTTTTTTCTTGAAATGGACAAGCTTTCAATTTATGAATTGACAAGATCATACCAATATGTGTTATAAAAATGTTCATATTTCTATTCAACGATAATTATTACATAATTGGCCGTAATATTTGAAAATAATACGAACTTGATAACTTCACATACTATAGAAATTAATAAAAAAAATCACAAAAAGGGATTCGTAAAACCAAATCTTGCGATATTTCATGAAAGAATGAAGAGCGAAGCACAGTAGAATTTGCAGTAACAAACATCGATTTATATGTATAATTTTAGACAATGAATTACAATAACATCCTTTTTTCATATTTTGCTTCATAACTACAAGGACATTTATTTCTATATACAATTATCATCCCTGGAGGCAAAAAAGTTAAATTGAAGTGTTTCTATGCGATTCCTTGGTGCTCTTCTCCAGTCATTTTCTTCATCCAGATCTGTACTTCATTTACTGGTAAAAACCCCTCGAAACTAGCTAAGTAAAATTCATTTAGGGGGCATATCAAGAGCCCACTAAAATATATCCAGTAAAAAACTTGCTGCAGATACAACTTGCCAGATATTGTTGGAGTTTCCCTTCGTAGAAACTCGCCGCTCTCTCGACAAGACGCACGCTTTCAAATACCAACTTATTTCTATACCGAATGTTGATAGCGAAATGCCGAGAACCAGATCTTCCTCATTAAGGGGTCTATTCTGGTACCCCCGGTCGGAACCCAACCCAACCGGGGGTACCAGAATAGACCCCTAAATCGATAAGTGAGATGTCAAACTGAATTGCACGTGTGTGGCAAGGAAAAACGAACGCCGATGCAAAGTGTGAAATTGAAATGAGGCAACACGCCTTTCCTTAAAAAAAAATTGCCATTAACCGTTTCCTCATTAAAGCCACACTTAAAGAATAGATAAACGGTTTATGTAATCTGAACAAATACATGTGCCATAAGGAACGTCACTGTTTTACAACTCTTTTTATTCTTTAAGTATTGATTGAAATGGGATTTATAACAACAAAGACCGTTATCCACTAATGCCAAAAAAGATGCACTCAATAAGATTTCAAAGATGTGGCTTTTTAGAAAAAGGCTTTTAATGAAGAACACAATTGAAAATCAGAATTAAGTTTTGCACAGAGATTTGAGTATTTGGAACAGAAGAAAAAAAATGTGTTCGATGTTATTTTCAAGATCGCTAATTCGACAACGAGTGTAGACCAAACCTATGCAACAGAGCCGGAGTAATAATCATCCAGGTTAAAATTCGAGCAATAACGATATCCTCTCTTCTATTTTTGAGCGAAGGAGTAAGAGTAAAGGGTCTATTCTGGCACCCCAGGTTGGGTTGGGTTTCGCACGTTAACAACGGAACCCAACCGGGGGTACCAGAATAGACCCCTTAACATGGTGGGAATAAAACGTGAATTTATGGAGGGTAATTTTCAAGTAGTTTGTAGGAAGAATTGATATATAAGGCACTACATGTTGCACTCTTCAGGAAAATACTTTGCGTGATTTTTTTTTGTTACTATCGGAAATAAGATGAAAAATAATGAGGTGAGAATGATTGCTGTCCCTCTACCGACGATTGTACACTAGGCCCACCTGCACAAAGGATCCTCGGAGGAACCGGGTCAATTCACTAAATAACTGCTGCCGAAGACAGCGTTATTTAACTGTGCTGTCATTGCTGCAAAACGATTAATTACTCATTAGTTATTACTTGCTGGGAAGTTTTAAGGAAGATGCAATGCGACAGTTTATCGACTTCACTTTAGTTATATCAACATCCCGTTTTGAAGATACACGAGGGCTATTTTGGGACGGATCTCGTAATTTTGAGGGGTCTATTCTGGTACCCCCGGTTGGGTTGGGAGGCGTCACTTTCTCCGCACGTTAACAACGGGAAAAGTAACGTTTTCCAACCCAACCGGGGGTACCAGAATAGACTCCTAAACCGCGGTCAGATGAAGAGCACGACACGCTATTCTACATGCCTCAGCGCCATACTAGAGGGATGACATTTGACCCCGACGTACTTAAAGTGTACCGAGCCCGTTTAAGGGGCGTTTCTTCGGTGGAAACGAGTTTCGAACCATGGAACCTTCCGCCCTGAAGCCGAGATCTTACCGCCATGTTTCCAAGGCTCAGTTTAGTTTCGGATTTACAGATTACAAACTCTTTGCACTGGTATTCACTGTTATTTTTTTAAAACGCTTTTACTAAGTTCGAAATGTTTCATGTTTGTATGTATGTAAGGTTGGAATTTTGTGATCGATTTTTCAGGCACTTCTTAATGCACTAGAGTTCTGAAATTTTGTACATTTGTTGGGTCTTGATGACAATGCAATATTTTAATAATTTTAGAGCTCTCAATTATCAATTAAAAAATCGCAAAATTGAGTTTGCACTCCTTAGGTTTCAGGGGCGCCATCTATATTATATTTCAAGAACTAGAGATCTTCATCGGTGCTAAAGTAATGCTAAGATCAAGTATAAACGTTGCAAAAGGACTTGTCAATGGCTCAAATGGATACATCACGGATATCACATGGCCACTCTTCAGACGTGAACAAGTGTACGATCAAGATATCCCATCATTAAAAATAGACTTATGATATAAATTAAAGACTAAAAACTAGAAAATAATAAATATAAAAGAAACTTTTTAAGAAGACGCTTTTACCAATGCATTAAAAAAGAAAATAATTTTTTCTCAAAAATCTAGAGGTCAAAACAAAAAGCGTGAGGCGCTGAAAGCAATAGGAGAAACATATAAAACCACAATGATTATCATAAGAAATGAAATATTATTAAACATTCATCATATAAAATATATTATAAATGTGATTACAATTCTAACTTACTTACAGCTTTTCTACCTGCGCCTCACGCTTTTCCGATTTTTGTTTTGATCTCCAGATGTTTGAGAAAAAATGATTTTTTACTTTTTTAATGCATTGGTAAAAGCGTTTTTTTTATATTTATTATTAACAGTTAATAATTTGCTAAATCTGTGAATAAATGACACTTTTTAACCTCGATTTTTTTTATTTTCATCGTAAAATAAATATAAAATGCTTGTGAAAAAATTATACATATCGATATTTGTTATATAGTTTGCACTTCCGGAAGATGCAATTTTGGCTGATGCTGAGAACTCTTCTGATGGGCCCGCAATCCGGCAAGCTGAGAGTAGGAGCTTCTGCAAGTGCTGCATTTATATGGCTTTTCGCCTGAAAGAAAGGAGAAATTTTTTTAGGAACAGAAAAATATATTTCAGAATGATGATGTCCAATCTGTTAAAATCAAAGAATTCTTTTTTGTATTTCCGCTTTTACTTTGTTTGTTGGACAGTATCAACATACATACAAAAACCAATATTACACATCGTCAATCACCGAAATATCGCCAAAAATTAGTTTCAGCTATCTATACTTATGAAAGGCAATGTTTGTGTGTGTCTGCTATTCCAGACGAATCTATCGCACTTACAGCCATGCAATTTGGCACACAGGTAGTTGTAATGGTGACTGAATGCACCTCGTAGCCCAAATTTTAAATTTTAATCTAGAAATTTTTTTATTTAATGTTTTGTGTTGTTTTGGTTGATTTTTCGCACTAATTTCTCAATAGATTGGTTTCGAATAACTGTACGACAAAAATAGATACACCATCGGAAAGAGCATGCGATTTCCGTTCTAATGAAGTTAGTTTTGAATTTCTAACGTAATTTACTGAATTTTGAGAATTTTTTAAAAAATAGTCAGTTTTGCCATCTAAATGTTAGTTTTGTTTTTAAATTTGTTGCATCCGACTTTCTAATAACACTATTATTTTCAATTTTTTTCAGCTTATAACTAGAACGGTTCTGTCGGATTTAAAACAAGAACGGTTAAAATATCTTTTCCCGTTTTTTTTCTAATTAATTTTTTTCTGGGCCGTTGAGAGTTATTTTTCTCGTTCGAGTTCCTCGCGCGGCACTTCTTCGGAACGTTGTTTCCAATTTTGATTGGCGGACGCGCAGGATACGTCATGACCTTCACCTGAATGAATTACTTCGATTATTATTTTCGGATTTGATTTATATTTTGCTTGCTGTATAATAATCATTTTCAGGTTCCAATTTTGTAATATTGTTTTGGATTAACGTACTCTGTACTGTAGCGCGAAAAAAAAAATAAGCAGGAAAATAAAAAAATGTGTATCTTTTGTTTTGATTTTGTTTTCAAAACTTTTTCATGTCATTGTGGGAGGTTTTTTTTTATTTTGTTAAAGTCCTGATTCCATGGGCAACGCCGTGCGCGTACTGCTAGTAAAAAATAAAGGAACATGGTTTTCGACGCTCAAAGTTCTTACACATTCTTTCAATGCACATAGTGAGAACTAAAATTATAGCTTATGAGTAATTAACAGCACATACTATCTGGTAATTCAGTATAAGAGCAAATAAGAGATAACGCATAAAAAATCAAGATAAAAGGGATACAAGGATAAATAAATGATCACAGTGAAATTTTCCTGTTGTATGATTTAAATATACTAAAATTATGTCTTGTTAGGTGTTCAGTTTGTATTGAATGAGAAGAGCTTATCGCTAATATCGAAGCTTATAACAGCTCAAAACTCGGAGAAAGCTTATCATACATATAACAGAGGGATCCGGCACAAGTTCGATAAAGTTGTGGGAAGGGTAAGGGACACAAAGACGACTCGGAATCACACAGCATTGCTGGGTCGGTAATGCCTTCTTCACGAGTTAGGGTAGAAAGGAGTAAAGGATACAAGAAATGGAGCAGCGTCACTTAGATGTAACAAAGATTCTAATCGCGATATTTATACAGTAGAGTCTCCCTACAACGAAGTCTCCCTATAGCGAATTTCTTCCTATAACGAAATTTTTAATCGCAATGTTAAATAACATTCAAAATATTCTCCATGTAACGAAGTGGTTGTCTCCCTATAACGAATTTTTTCAGACCTTTATCTCTTCGATTTTTGTCAATTTGGAAGAAAGTTGCTAATTTCTGTGCAAACAAATCGCTCACACGTGCTTGTTTCTGGAACCACTCGCATTGTTCATTCCAGCGATAACACATAACAGTAGAATAATGTGGAGGGTAATGCAGTTGTGGGGACCTGGGTTTCTACAGAGGGAGCAACATTTCTGAGGGTCAGGATTCCAAGAATCGGGGTGGAGTGGGGGTGGAAACAGCAAATGGATGTGACAATATGCATTTTACGTTTATCCGTACTAGTACATATTATTCTCTAAATTGGTGAATTGTCTTCACTTTTGATCATTTTATTTAAACAATAAAAATTAGCATAACTTTAACAAATTTATAATCAATAATACTTCATTTTTAATTGAAAGTCATAATTAAATATTTTTGAACTTATCGCACATACTAAAATATTTGTTACATTTACTTAAATAACTGCAAAAATCTCTAATCTCCGTATAACGAAATTTTCTCTATAGCGAATTTTTCAACTGGAACCAAGCGATTTCGTTATAGGGAGATTCCACTGTATCATCAAGAGGCGCAAATGCTACAGAAGGTGTTCGAAATTTCGACCACAAGCTCTTACCCAGGCTTCACATCGGCTTTGCAAGGAATCCTCAGTACTCTAAAAGATTCTTACCATATTTCAAACCTCTCCGGTAGCTACAGAAATGCGAGGGATAAGGTCTTCTATTGATTCAAGGAGGGTCCCATACATTAGCTTTCATGTGACCGGAAGAAGTCAAGGTAGGATAGGTTCGACGATCCAGCAGGCAAATGAATCACGACCGATCCAGTGCCGTTCAGATGTATTGTGTACTGTTGTTAGTCTCCACTGGGGAAATAGGCATAGCCCCCATTATTCTGGAACGACAATAAGCAGCGCAGGGACCAAGGAATATGTTCTTCGAACATTTCCGGCAGGACTTGCAGTAGACAAATCAAGTATTCCCCACTGCCAATATGAGGAAACTTGAGGTTAGATCCTAAAAGAAGATCACCAGTAATGTCAACCCAAACATTTGCAGCGAAACGGTTTTGGGAAGCACGCGTTCGCGCTCCATGGGGGTTCTCCAATATCCAACCAGTGGGAGTGACCTCCCCTAAACTTTCTAGTATACTGCTCAAAAATTTGTCATTTCCCCTCCCCTTGCGTGGATAAAAAAAATCGAACCTACTGTAATCCAGAATGCAACGAATATCAGAAGGTTCTTCATTGCAGATTATAGTGATTGTAAAATATTTAAGTGAAGAATCATATAAAAAGAGATGCCTATGTATTAAAACTTAGCAATATTTATTTTCCATCACACTCCAGCAAGATCCGCTATTATACGAGCGAGCGAAAACAAGACAGGAGATAAAACATCTATCACAAACTCCGTCTCAAGGACAAACTGACGTAATCCTCCCGCTTGGTACCAGAGGTTGCTAAGGGCGCATGCGCATGGAGATCGATTTCGAAACGAATGCTTAACAAGTATGCGATTATACAGACCGACAGACAGTCAACCCGTTGACGGATTTGGCCCAAAATTTTATACGGACCTACATTCATGACGATAAAACTGTGTACCAAATTTTTCCATCTAGCTATTCAAGTTTTTGAGTTATAGTGTTCGCATGATTTCGGACATACAGACAGACAGACTTACCGTTGACGGATTTTGTCCAAAATTTGATAGAAACCTACAAATTATGTGTAAAGACCACATACCAAATTTCATCCCCGTAGCTCTAAGAGTTTTCGAGTTATCGTGTTCACAGACAGACAGACACAATTCCAAAATTGTGTTTTTCGGACACAGGGAGGTCTCAAACGTGGAGATTCGTCAAAATCTCGAGTTCGAATGTTTTGACGATTACAATACTTTCTCTTTGTATACTTCGTATACGAGAAAATAAAAATGGGCGTATTGGAGATTGAAAGTTCGCTCACTTATAAAATTTGCCTCATCCCAGAAAAAAACACGCGCAGCAAATACGGGATATGTCTCACTTTGTTGCAAAAACCAAAGAGTAAAATCAGTCCAATGTTGATAATCTCCGGTGCTGGTATGTGGGTAACTGTAATCAGTAACTGTGGGCTAGGATTCGAAATCTTATGGATTTCCTTCACAAGAATGAGGAACTTCTCTTCAAATCATTATGAAATGTTAAATATTTCTTATATGTTTATTTGTTCTTTATTACGTTTACAACTGTTCAAATTCTTTTTTATTGCTATTCTGAATTCAATATTGTTAAAAATAAAGTTCCACGTATACCCACCCAACCGAAAGAGAGCTGTCCTGCCACCGAGTTCGGGGTATACTGTGGTGATAAAGATAAAGATGGTATGAGTAGATATCGTTTGCTGACAGAATCCTCTAAACGGTGGACATTACATTACATTACACCACCTGCATCCCCGTGTTTAGAGCCATTTGGCTCCCTTCCGGTTTGGATGGATGGAGGTGAGCTTTATTTTTTAAGAAGGGACAAAAACAAGTAACAAGAACAAATGAAAATGAAACATACGCTGGACAGAACAACATAGAAAACAATACAAAAGTAGAAAAAATACGTAGAGGGAAAAAAATCATAAGTAGCCGGAAGTTTGCGTCGGTCTGGGTGGATGAGTGCTCAATTATTATCCTCTACAATGAGATTGTTCTCATCACATAGGAAACGCATTAGGAGTCGAAGTCAGGTTCTTGAGAAGTTGTTCGTGAGAATGTTTTCAACCACTGTAATTTAAGTAACACTGTTGGAGATTGGAAATACCAGGAGAGGGTAAACGGAAATTTTGTGGCATAGTGCATTGGATCTCCTTTTTCTCCGGTGGACAGGCGAAAAGCCCACTCGTGCTTGGTCTGCCTTCTGCATAAGGTTGGGCATTCTGCTCTTTGTCTGGCATCCATGCCTTTCGTTCCCGATTCAAGGCAGCTCTCTCGAAGGAACCATTCCCCCATAGCCTCTTGTGCAGATGATGATCAACGCAGAGGCGAATCCAGGATTTGAGTCTGGGGAGGGCTGAGGTCATAAAAATTTTGTATCGTCGTGAAGAATATCAAACCTCATGTTTTTATCTAAAGCAAAACGCTTTAACTTTACAGACTTTACTCACCTGACAATAAGAATCATAAAGAACACTACAATACTATCGAGAATTTAATAAAAAATACAGTGAAATAACCAGCCAAAAAATGTTTTCGACCTTGTCAACGCTACAAGTACAAGTGGAAGGACTAGAAAAGTAGGAAAATTTTCGAGCCTGTCAAGCCAGAAATCAATGTTGTCACGTTATTATTATTTTTTTAAAAAAGGGAAATTAAGAACAAACAGTTGTAGAGATTTTAAATAAAATCAAGAGTCCTGGCTGAGCTCTGGAGGGATTACAGTCCCATAGCCCTCTCGGATCTCGCCATATACTGGATGAATGGAAAACTCTAAAAAACGTTGCTGCAAGCAGCAGCGGCCTCCTGCCCCTTATAGTAATTCCACCCATTCTTATGAGATGTCTGTCGGATGCAAGGGTTTGTGCATTCGCTCATCGGGCACCCGGAGACTAGTTATCAAATGCCAGTCTTGCGGGAATGATATATGTCCTTTCCACAAAAATGGCTCTCTACCGCATAACAAGATACTTTCGATCTTACTACTTCAGGTGATTCGACTGACTCCATTTGCGAGAGATGCTCGTCGATGCAAGGCTTATATTCGCTCATCGACAACCTGGGGACCAGTTATCAAATGCTGGTCTTTGCGGAATGATATGCCGTCCTTCTAAATAAATGGCTCTCTACCGCACATAAGATATTTTCGATCCTTTTAATACTGTGTGATTTCGATTTGATTCCATTTGCGAGATGTCTGTCGATGTAAGGGTTTGCGAATTCGCTTCATCGACGACAACCTCGAGACCAGTTATCAAATGCCGGTCTTGCGGGAACGATATGCTGTCCTTTCCAATAAAAAATGCCTCTACTGCACGTAGCATATTGATCCTTTATCACTGTGACTTGACTTGACTCCTAATTTTATGAGATGTCCGTCGATGCAAGGGCTCTATGCATTCTGCCTTACCTGACAAACTTTCGGAGACTCATAGTTATCAAATGGTTCCCAGGAAACGATGCGCCGTCCAGCTCCAATACAAAATGCCTCGTACCGCATGTAGTTGTGTAAGATATTTCCTCGATCCTTTAATACTGCGTGATTTTGACTTGACTTCCATTTGTGAGATGTCCGCTCGATGCAAGGGTTTGCATTCGCCTAATGGACAAAACTTCGAGTACCTAAAGGACAAATGTCTCTTGCGGGAACATGCCACGTCCAGCTCCAATAAAATGCCTCTAACAATGAAGAAGATATTTTCTGATCCAATACTGTGCGGATTTCCTGACTTCAACCTACTCTGCGTGAGATGTCTGCCGATGCCGCAAGGGTTTGCGTATCGCTCATCGGACAACCTCGGAGACTAGTTATCAAATGCCATTCCTTTGGTGGGAACGATGCTACAGCTCCAATAAAATGCTCTCTAACGCTGAAGAAGAGTATTTTCGATCCTTTAATACTCGTGCGTGATTTCGACTAACTCCATTTGCGAGAGATGTCTGTCGATGCAAGGGTTTGCGTATTCGCCTTATCGGACAACCTTCGGAGACTTAAAGACAAATGCCGGTTCAGGGAATGATGTGCTGGGTCTAGCTCCACAAATGCTCTAATGCAATAGTAAAGGATATTTTGATCCTTTACTACTGTGGATTTTCTGACTTCAACCTCCATTTGCGAGATGTCTGTCGATGCAAGGGTTTGCGTATTCGCTCATCGGGCAACCTCGGAGACCAGTTATCAAATGCCAGTTCCTTGCGGGAACGATATGCTGTCCTTCTCCAATAAAATGCTCTCTACCGCATGAAGAAGATATTTTCGATCCTTTAATACTGTGTGATTTCGACTCAACTCCATTTGCGAGATGTCTGTCGATGCAAGGGTTTGCGTATTCGCTCATCGGACAACCTCGGAGACCAGTTATCAAATGCCGGTTCCTTGCGGGAACGATGTGCTGTCCAGCTCCAATAAAATGCTCTCTACCGCATGAAGAAGATATTTTCGATCCTTTAATACTGTGTGATTTCGACTCGACTCCATTTGCGAGATGTCTGTCAATGCAAGAGTTTGCTTATTCGCTCATCGGACAACCTCGGAGTCCAGTTATGAAATGCAGGTTTTTTGTGGAAACGATGTGCAGTCCAATTCCAATAAAACGCCGTCTACCGTATGAAGAAGATATTTTCGACCCTGTAAAACTGTGTGATTTCGAAACATCTTTCTCCCCCCTACACTTCCTTATGTTTGCCGCTGTATAATTACTCTGTATGTATTTACAACCTATGTTATTTATATCTTATTATATTCACGAAAATATATGTTTTTTATTTTTGGCCTTGCACGGAAACTTATTTTTATAATATCGCAAGAGTATTATAGACATTATGTACAATGAAGGTAAATCATTTTTCTTTCTCTCTTTTCAATATTTTAGACAGTTTTTACGCCAGAAAAACTTTTCTTCAAATATTGGAGACTAACTTCAGAAATGGGTAATTTCTCCAATACTGCATTTAAATGAACAAAAATCGATAATTTAAAAAAAAAAATATATTGTTACAGTGCTTGTGTGTAACTGAATCGAATCTGTTTTCTAACATCGAGACATGGAAAACTGAATATCATCCCGGAGAGCCAGAAAGGCGAGATCGTGCAATATACAATAAATGAATTGAATTCTGAAATGTTCTCTGAGCAGTTCTCGACACAATAACTTCTTTCGGCGCGACTTATTTTCTGCTCTCAGACTTGCATTGTGTTTTGCAGATCTTTTCAATCTCGCTATCATAACGGATGGGGCCATGTAATCTATCACTCAGCTTGTCCGCAGAGGCGCCAAGAGGCTGTACAACACTAAGAAATCGATATCGCGTGCTTGTAGAAGAGAAAAATAGATAAACTGAAGGGCTGTCAAGCAACAGAAAATTACTCAATGGTCATCAAATGAGCAAATTACAAGTTTTGAATGGTGCGGATATGGACAGTTGTTTTTATGATATAAACTTTTAACTGGCGAAATGAAAGAAATTACCTTTTCGAGCACAACTAGTCCATGAGGCGCTTTTCACAAAATAATCGATTTATAACCATAAAACCATCCGTTAATAATCTATTTTTTTAAATTTAAGAGTGAAATAAATATCATTTTGAAAATCAGAAAGGAATAATTTTTATCATTAGTATGACAATTTCAAAAAAAAAACAAACAATTTTTAAATGCTGCGTTACACAAGTTTTTAGCTTTACTTTTAAATAATTCAAGCTATAAAAATGAAGTAACAAAAATAAAATTACAAGATATAATAATAATTTAAAAAAAAAAATCCGAATCTCATCCACACACCCACATTTTTTTTCAGCTTTGATTGTAGGCAACTCTCTAAGCGATACTAATAGGCTTTGCTACTGTTAATACATTTTGGCTCCAGATGAACTAAATGACATAATATCTGGCATATAGTAGTTTAGAGGAATCGGTATACTACAAGATTGTACGGAGTAGTTTAAGTAACGAAATTTAGCACTGGATGGAAGTTCAGTACTAAATATTTAAATGAAATGTAATTAAATGATGGTTTAATATTTTTTTTTAAATTAATAATCTTTTTAATGGAGATCACGCTTTGACAGGATAGACCTTCGAGAATTTCACAGTCTTTGGCAAATATTAAATCAGATTCAGAAATAACACTTCAACAGCTTTTGAGAGATTTGTGAACAGTTACTGAGACATAAGTTGATCAAGAGAAATTTTAGCTGGAAGAAAAGATTTAGTAGATAGAAAGGGTTTTGCAGAAAGAAAAAATAAATGTTTAAGCAACAGAGCTAGTTCAACCAGTTGATTACATTACATTACATCACCTGCATTCCCGTGTTTAGAGCCATTTGGCTCCTTTCCGGTTTGGATGGATGGAGGTGAATTTTATTTTTTTAAGAAGGGACAAAAACAAGTAACAGGTACAAGAACAAATGAAAATGAAAAAGAAACATACACTGGACAGAATATCATAGAAAACAATACAAAAGTAGAAAAAATACGTAGAGGGGAAAAATCATAAGTAGCCGGAAGTGTGTGTCAGTCTGGGTGGATGTGTGCTCAATTATTATCCTCTACAATGAGATTGTTCTCATCACATATGAAACGCATTAGGAGTTGAAGTCAGGTTCTTGAGAAGTTGTTCCTGAGAATGTTTTTCAACCACTGTAATTTGAGTGACACTGTTGGAGTTTGGAAATGCAAGGAGAGGGTAAACGGACACCAGTCAACCAGTTCATTGCCAGACCTAATTCTTTTTATACTTTTAATATCTCCGATTCCTTTTATTACTTTTTAAATTGTGAAAGTAAAAGTCTGAACAAGTCTGTTAGGAATACAAAATTCTCCATATCGACTTGTGTAAGGGCCCCACTTGCCATTAGCCAAGGCGGCAACCTGGCCAGTCCGCCACTGTATATTACTCATCTGAAGAAATGTGGCCTTTTGAGCGTAAAACCACCTGTTTTGAAAGATTGAAGGACGCCACGAAACGTTGACGTTATACTTACCAGTGTGCAGGCGCGTGTGGTTCCTGAGGGTGGAGGATTGGCTGAACCTCCTGCGGCAGACGTCGCACTTGAAGGGCTTCTGCTGGGTGTGGGTGCGCATGTGCGAGCGCAGGTTGCTCCGGGAGTTGAACCCCTTGTGGCAGATCACGCACCTCACTCTCCTTCTCCCTTCCTCCGGGAAACCTGGGTGAATGGCCAGAATGAATACTTGCGGATTACAGAAAGCGAGAAATGGCGAATAAAATAGGATTCGAATTAAATCCTTTAAAACAGAATAGTATTAGAGTTATATGATCTGCCATTACTGCAGTTGAATTAAATATCCCTTTTATGAAATACTAGCCGCATTCGGCGACCAGCTTGTTCGCCGGGAATATGATTCTAATTGAATCTTGTATTATTTTAAATTCACGGCTGCTTTAATAATGCAATTTTAAACTCTGGATTGTGGTAGATATTTTACCATTGCTCTTTTAATAGCCTTGCACCTGTTCTGTTTATTGTCTTCATAAATGTTCTTAACGGAGTCAAATAACTGACTGCGGCATGTAACATCTAATTGAAAGTTGCCGGCGCCATCTTCACTTTCTTATTTCTCTTGCAAAATATACATTCGATTTCAACATTAAAATGGCTCAGAACATTTTATGGTCAGCGGCATGTAATCTGAATTAAAACATGCTGAAAAAGAATTAAAAACATAGCAACCATAATCATTCTGCTTATTGGTTATATTTCTTAATAGACGTAATATCTCAGAGAGATTGGTTAACAGATTCCATAAAAATTTTGATGAAATAAAATATGAAAGCAAAATGTATTAAGATATTACCTCAACTTCCAACAATGAAACACGCAATTAAATATTTGTTTAAACAATGAAAACGGTTTGAATTGCGTTGCAACAATAAAAAGTATTGTTATAAATTATGCCAAAAAATGTTTTAAAAATTTATTAAAATTAGAGAAAAAATTGTACGATAACGTAATTGATATAATTGAAAAAGGAATTTTTTGGACTTTCAGATGGTGTAAAAATGATTTTTATGCTGTAATCTGTTCGGAAGTTATTAAGGATAAACGCCGAAATTTTGCTTAATTTTTAATTAATTAAAATTGTAATTAAAATTTCAAAAAAAGGGCTCTGAGGTGCACGTTCCCACCCTCCAAAGTATGTTTGCGCCAAGTTTCGTTGTTCTAGGCCCAGCATTTTGTCCCGTAGAATGCAAACACACAGACACACACACACACACATTGTCCTTTATTATTGGTAGAGATTGAATGTAGTTTATTAAAAAAGAATCTGAAGAAATGATGTGCGCTGTTTAACATGAATTAATTCATCTTATTACAGTCAGAGAATCGGAAATTCAAGAAATGTATAAATTTCGTTTTCAATAAGTTTCTTTTTTCAAAGGAAATTTCATTTTGTTGTAATGAGTAGAACTTAAAAAAGTGATTATGCGAAAATATATTACAAATTTCTTTTTCATTTTATGAACAAAGAATTTAATTATGATATTATTTTGTTAATAGAATATTAATTTGTTTCTCACATCAGTCTTGAGTAGCAAAAATATAAGAGCAGCTATATATCACGTGTATAATTAATAGGGAGAATCTTATATTCTATTTATCAATATAAAAATTAATATATATATACTGCTGTGGGAGACCGATTGGTGCAACTAGGGTTAAACGAGATTCAATTCGCTTAGAGAAATAATAAACCTCTTAGCGCAAAAACATTGTACGATATTTTTGCGATATTGCTAAATATTCTGAATGCTGTGTAATATTGTAAAGATATTGTAGAACATAATGTTCTATTTGGTAAATGCTATTTACTCGATTTTCTTGTTTTTTATATGACAAGGGAAGATGGCTATTGAAATTATATTTGTCAGCTTTTAAAAAAGCCTAGAAAAGTCCAAGGTTTTATAGCTTTAAATTGACACTGATTTGTAAGTGTTTATCTCATAAGAATTTCCTTCTTAAATGCAACTAGCTAATACCTCAGCTTTCCACCTTCTTACAGGCCTACAGAGCACGTGTCCTGACTTGCCTTCCCTTGTTACGTCCTTGATCCTGCCCAGTCTCTGTATTTTCTGATCCTTTTTATATCCTTACATATTCTCTAATGAAAGAGAAAATGTCCTTTATAGCACTTAACTGAATTCAATTTTCGGCTACCTTATACATATAATCTTAATAATTCCTAGAATCAAGCGAAACTCCCTTATCTCCATATCCGTTACCCTATTATTGTATTTATTTATCTTTCGAAATTCAGCATTTCAGTATTTTTTTTTTATCAGTGATCAGAAATATTTCTTTTCAATCAAAGTTTGTGTTGATGCGTTTGTTTTGAGATACAAGGTGCGTTCGAAAAGTTCGGTGAATGGTCTCATAAAATAAAGGAAACAATGTATACAAACAACATACATTTACTAGCATTCAAAGTAATCACCATTAGTTACAATGCACTTTTGACATCGGCTGTACAGCTGCTGGAAACCGTCAGCAAACTCTTCTTTCGGTATCGCTCGAAGCACCGTTGTCACACGTTGCTGGATCTGAGTAATGTCGGAAAAGCGTAGACCTTTTTCTTACGCTTTTGCAAATGTTCGTGAATAATGTTGCTCACGCTGTCTATGCTTATCTTCAATTCTTCTGCTATCATTCTCAAAGACAGCCGTCGATCATCCGCAAGCATCCGTCGCACTCGTTCGATGTTGCCTGGAGTTGTGCTTGTTGGTGGTCGACCGGAACGCGGCTCATCTTTGACATCTTCCTTTCCGTCTCTAAAGCGTTTAAGTCACTCAAAAACACACTTTTTACTCACTGCGTCCACTTTCACTAACATTTCGTGTGTCTCCGTCGCCGTTCTGCCTAATTTGAAGCAAAACTTGATGTTCACGTGTTGCTCCATTTCGCAGTGACGCGCCTTCTCACACTGACTCGTTAAATTGATCGTAGCGCGCACTTCCGCTTAACTATCGTGATTTGGACGCTAGAGGGCACTAGGTGCCATCTCTCTCAATGCGTCTGCGTGAGGGCAGCATCCGAACCAGCGCGGTTATTCTACTATGGGACCATTCACCGAACTTTTCGAACGCACCTTGTATTTTCTGAACTGTTCATATAAACGTATAAGGTTCAATAGATTTTCATTATAAAAATTTAGCTCATATCTTACTTGTCTCTTCTAGGCATGTCTTATGTGTCTTTCTCGATTCAAAGCAAGGCAGTCCGAAGCATTGTTCGATATGAAGTCCATACCAGACCAGAAGCTCTTCACCAGCTTGGATATCCTTTTTACATAAAAATATATATATAAAAAAATTTCAGCGATGGAATTTAGAATGCTCTATCATGTCGTCCCATCACCAATACGATTATATTAGTAGCTGTCTTGTTTCTTGGGTTGTTTCAGTCACGGCCGGCCGGAGGGCGGTGCAAACGGTGCGGCCGCACTTGGCCCCGTGTTTTCTAAAGGCCCCGCGCAGCTGACTGATTTTGCAAATTAAAAATGCATTCTAATTTTTTATTTTAATCCGAATATACATTTGAATATACAGTGGAATCTCCCTATAACAAAATCGCTTGGTTCCAGTTGAAAAAATTCGCTATTGAGAAAATTTCGTTATACGGAGATTAGAGATTTTTGCAGTTATTTAAGTAAATGTTACAAACCTTTTAGTATGTGCGATCAGTTCGAAAATATTTAATTACGACTTTCAATTAAAAATGAAGTAATATTTATTATAAATTTGTTAAAATTATGCTAATTTTTACTGTATAAATAAAATGCTCAAAAGTGAAGACAATTCACCAATTTAGAGAATAATATGTACTAGTACGGATAAACATAAAATGCGTATTATCACATCCGTTTGCTGTTTTCATCCCCGCTCCACCCCGCTTCTTGGAATCTTGACCCGTATTAATGTTGCTCCCTCTGTAGAAACCCAGGTCCCCACAACTGCATTACCCTTCACATAGCATTCTATTGTTATGTGTTATCGCTGGAATGAACAATGCGAGTGGCTCCAGAAACAGGCACGTGTGAGCGATTTGTTTGCACAGAAATTAGCAACTTTTTTCAAAAAATGACAAAAATCGAAAAGATAAAGGTCTGAAAAAATTCGTTATAGGGAGACAACCACTTCGTTATATGGAGAATATTTTGAATGTTATTTAACATTCTGATTAAAAATTTCGTTATAGGGAGAAATTCGCTGTAGGGAGACTACTGTAATCACGAGATATGTGCACATTTCACGTCGACCGATCAAAGACAAGGTCTCACTACATAGCTGAAACAGAGTAAGAAAAGTAAAAACAATGTGTTTCATTTTGCTTGCGTTGTAACGGATGATAGTACATCGTACGTTTGGTGGGGAAATAAATAAAATATTCGTATTTAAAAGGAAGACAAATGCTTAATATATTATTTTACTGAACTTACTAAATAATATATTTCATTGTTGTTTGTTGTGATCATACTACTAAAAATTTGATCTTAATTTTTTAATATTATTTTTGGACAGTTTCGGAATATGACTAGAGACAGAGGAAACACATGTGTGAATCTGATAAATTTAAGAAGAACATAGAAAAAGAAAGAAAATTGATGAAAACAGGAGGAACTCCCTTGCAGAATTTTTAAAAACCGAAAATGTCCAACAAACTGACGAAACGTATAATTAACAGTTATTGAAAAATCAAATTCGCAAAACTCAAATTACACCGTATGGCATCCGTGAAAACAATCCTAACCATAAAATTCTAATGCAATAATATATTTTGTTTTATGAAATCAGTTTCAAGGCCCCGCAAATCAACTTTGCACCAAGCCCCGCTTTTGTTCGGGCCGGCCCTGGTTTCAGTGATGAGAAGACATGGTATTCCTTGGTGCGCTCACGAGCGCGTCCATAGAAAAGCCAAAACAAATCAAGAAGGAAATTGAAATCGAATCTGATTTAATTTAAAAATCAAGAAGCTGTTTTCAAGAAGATTTTACTCAAATATACTTCAAAAAGGAAATACTCTCGGTTAATTACCCTTAGTGATGACGATAAAAACATTATTTAATACATATATGTCATACTCTTGGGGAATATTGCTTTATTAAAGACATTTCTTTTAATTATAAAAATCTACCAACATGATATTTTAATTTTTGATGCCTATACCTCTTTTTTTTTTCTGAAAAAATCTTTTTGTTTCGTATAATATGGGATCTTACAGCACAGTTTTTTTTCCAAGAGCTATAACGCTATAAAATTGTAATTTATACCACAGAAGGGCATACCTTTGTTGCACGGTAATAGATGGCGCCACCAGCTTCAAAAGTTTCCAAATTCTGTTCTTGCGTGTGTCGAGCGGTTTGAATAAGAGTCATCCACGAATCTCTGTCGTGTTCCACAGAACATCCCATCACAAGAACGTGTTTTATTTGTCCGCACTCATCGGAAATCTGATTGAGAAATTTAAAAAAAATGAAGCATGAAGGTAATAAAATATATGATAAACGAATTAAAAGAATCACCGATATTTTCTGAAATTCTGAATTGCGGTTGATCGCACAATTGAAAATTTCAGTTTAAAGTTCCGTTTTAAAGCAAAAGAGCTTAGAAACGATCAACTAGAAAAATTAGAATAAATTTTAAAAATAAAAAAAATTAATTTACACTTTAAACAAAAACAGCAATTTTGTTTAAAACAATAAAATTTAGATAATAAAATTCAAACAATGTGTAAGTCGCGCGCAATTGCAGCTGCAAACAAAAAACAAAGGAAAATGGAAATCAATATCATTCAAAGAAAGCCAAAAAACAAAGATAAACTCAGAGGGAATCGAAAAAAAAAAAAAAAAAAAAAAAATCCATTCTAGTTCATTTTTTGAAGGGCTAAGGACTTTATCCGAAATGGATTCAAAATAATACAAGGGAAATTTTTCTGTAAGAAGCTTGCATTACGCCAAATATAGCTTCTCTTAGCCCGAAATTGCTTTTGATGTACAGATCTCCTTTGTCTTTTGTTGAGAAATTTCGGGCTAAGAGAAGCTACATTTGGCGTAATGCAAGCTTCTTACAGAAAAATTTTGCAATTATTATTTTGAATCCATTTCGGATAAAGTCCTTAGCCCTTGAAAAAATGGACTAGAATGGATTCCTTGTTTGTTTTTTAGATTCCCTCTGAGTTTATCTCTGTTTTTTGGCTTTCTTTGAATGATATTGATTTCCGTTTTAAAGCAAAACGGAGCTTGGTGACCATCTTTGTGTACTGAACCTTGGCCAGATGTTTAGTATATAAGACCAGCAGACCTGTACGATTTTTTTCCCACGAATATTATCGTAGTTAAGCCTTTAAAGATGTAGTCGGGAGAAATTGAAACAAACAAATAAAAAAAATCTTAGAGAGAAAGAAAAAGAGCAGTTATCTGATTAATGATAAACTTGAGAGAAGTTCAATAAAATCGACTTTGCCACCCACTGGCCGCCACTGATTTAAATAACAATCGCAATCTTGTTACGCGCTAGCGTTCCCACGCCGCCATATAGTATCTGACAGTGGCGTAGTCTCAAAATAAGCAGTGCCGGAACGTTCTAAAAGCAGTGCCTGAACGCTCTAACCTGAGTGACAAAAATTGCTCTGTTTTAAGGACGTGTTCACTTATTTTATTATTTATTTCTCTTGGAAAAAAGCAGAACGCCGAACTCCACTACACCCCTGGTATCTGGCCACATTAATACCTTTGATCTGCCACAGTGGACATACTATCATTAGAATAAATTACCCGGACAAAAAATTTTAAAGTCTCTGAAGAAATTCAATAAACATCAACTTTGCTAATAAATAAAGTGTTATTAATAAAAAAAACAAGTAATATAAAAAAAAAAAAATTTAAGTCAATTCCTACTTAGGTCAACAAAGAAAAATTTTATTTTAGAATTTTTTTCTCCCATATGAAACTTTAATTAATTAAATTTAATTAATGAATTGATATTTGAAAAAACTGTATTAGCATCAAGTGTCATCCACTACAAGTTTAAAAAAATATATTTGAACTTGAGTGGATGAATAGAAAGTATTTTATTAACGATTGACTCTTGAAAATTCCCTTTGTCACCAAAGTCGACAACTTTTCCTCCAAGTCGCCAAAATGGTCGCCAAGTCTAGCATCTTAATTAATAGTCTAGCAATTTAATTAATGAATTAATATTTCAAAAAACTGTATTAACATCAAGTGTCATCCACTACAAGTTTAAAAAAATGAATTTGAACTTGAGTGGATGAATAAAAAGTATTTTATTGACGATTGAAAATTTGAACAAGATATATAAATAAATATATATTGGGAGAGTGTGAACTAATAGTAGGAATTGAATAATTTCCTTTCTTTGAAAATTTCATTACCTGCCTACAGAAAAAAGTATTTATTATCGTATCTATTGCTGCGCGGTCATTTATAAAACATTTTTTAAGTCTCCAACTTCAACGAATTTGTTACTTGCTCTATATAAAAATGCAGGTTATGTTTAATCGTAATACAAATGCAAAGTTGAGACAAAGACCTAAATGCTTTTGTGACGAAGCAAATTGCTACTTACATGCAAAGCTTCAATAGTGCTGCCCTCCAAACTGTTTGAAATTATTGAGTCGGCCTTAATGCCTGTCCTCCACGAGAACTGTCGCCGCCAAATTGTCTAGTTTATGGCGGTCGCTATAGAAACATGTTATCGAAGGAAGAATCCATTTCTAGTAGGTGGAAGTTCATTCAAATGTGTTCCGCCGCAAACTGGCGCTGTCCGGTTCGAGAATAATAACTGACGGCGCGAGATGCGTTAGCAAACAACTGAAAGAAGAAATAACTGTAACTTTGACTCTCCTGTGTTCTATGATCCAGTTTCCTCAATACTTACCTGTTAAATTCTATGTCTTCTTATTTTGTATAAAATTTTGGTGTATCAATGAGAAATAAATACGCTTGATACCCAACCAAAACAGGCACCAAGAATAACCAGCGGGAGTGTTCTCCCCTAAACTTTCTCGTATGCTTCCCCAAAAAGGTGCCGTTTCCCCTTACCCCGCGTGGCTAAAAAATTCGAAACTATTGTTACACAGAATCCAATGGCTATCAGAAGGTTTTTCATTACAGTGATTGAAAAATATCTAGGCAAAGAATGAAATTCAAAGAGATGCGTAACAATTTTCCTCTCTTACCGGTTCAAGGACAAACTGACGTAATTCGCTACTCCGTAATGAAATTCCTCTCCGTTCTTCCAATACGCATGCGCGTGGAGATAAACGGATTCTCTTCAAAAGTAAATTATACGGACCGACAGACATTCAACGCTTTGACGGATTTGGCCCAAAATTTTATACGGACCTACATTCATGACGATAAAACTGTGTATAAAATTTTATCCATCTGGCTTTTCAGGTTTTTGAGTTATAGCGTTCGCATGACCTCGAACATACAGACAGACAGACTTCCCGTTGACGGATTGTGTCCAAAATTTGATAGAAACCTACAAATTATGTTTAAAGACCACATACCAAATTTCAACCCCGTAGCTCTAATAGTTTTCGAGTTATCGTGTTCACAGACAGACATGATTCCAAAATTGTGTTTTTCGGATTCAGGGAGGTCTAAAACGTGGAGATTCGTCAAAATCTCGAGTTCGAATTTTTTGACGATTACAATACTTTCTCTTTGTATACTTCGTATACGAGGAAGTAAAAAAAACTCCGACTTCTGTTGGATTCCTCCTATTTGAAATGAATCTTCCCTAGCATAACAAGTTGCTATAGCGACCGTTGTAAACTAGACAGTTTGGCGGCGATACAGACAGTGGCAGACAGACAGTGGGGGTGTAGTGGTGCCGGTAACCGGAACGTCGTTCCGGCACTGCTTTTTCTCCACAAGAAATAAATAAGGAAAAATTGTGAAAACGTTCTTAAAACGGCGCAATTTTTGTCGCCCACGTTAGAGCGTTCCGACACTGCATTTAGAGCGTACCGGCACTGTTTATTTTGCGAGTACACACTGGTCGCAGAAATAATCTGGAAATCTCGAATATAGAGTCGGACCTCTATTTAACGAAGTCGCTAAATCCCGAAAAAAAGTTCGTTATATGGAAAATTCGTTAAATAGAGATTCACCTTTTAAAATACTTTAAACTACACAAAATAGATTTTAAATTCATAAACGCTAAATATTATTATTAAAAAAGTAATT